>CAUYRT010021518.1:0-70450 GCA_963574885.1 Lepilemur ruficaudatus | reverse complement strand
GAGTAGGTTTTTGAATGTAACAAGATAAGTCAACTTGAGTGGTAATATATTTTGGGAAATCAGCTCACTACAAATTGTGACTGTAAACATTGTACTGTAAATGCTTTGTAGTTTTCCCCCAATTAAAAAAAAAAAAAACTTAAGGAAGAGTTAAAGGAACTATAAAGCAAACCGAGATGGAGAAGTCAACAGAGTAGATGAAGACAAGAACTATGGTTTCATGGACACCAAAAATGATATATACCAGGAATTCCAAGAAGGGGGAAGTGGTCTAACTGTGTGGAATGTTGCTGAGAGTACAACTAAGAAGAAGGTAGAAATTCAACCATTCTGTTTGTCACCTTTCAGATCATTGAAAAGAACAGCATGGAAAATGGATTGCCATATGCTGAAGAGAAAAAATAATTTGAGAATGTTTAAACAGAGAATAGATGGAGAACTTTTTAAAAACTTTGTTCTTAAGAAGAGCAGAAGCGTGGATTGGTAGTTGGATGGGGTATGTGTGATCAGTGCTACTATACCAAAGAAAATGTTTCATGTTATAACAGCTTCCTCTTCCTAAGAATAGGAGGAGTACATTTCTTAGTCTCCCTTGCAGTTAAGTTTTGACCATGGCATTGCATCTGGGCAATGTAAGGTTGATAGAAACTATGTATGCCATTTTCATATATGGACTTTAAAAACATCCCAAGCAGCCTTCCACTTATTTTCCCCTCCAATGGCAGACTTGAGCAACCTGGGTTGCTAAATCAGTCTTGAAGAGAGCCACCAGGAAGAGCCAAGCTACCCATGTCAGACTGTTATGTGAGTAACAAATAAACCTTTGCTGTGTTTGGCCACCAAATTTTCTAGGTTCATTTGTTACTTTATCAGAGCTAAGCATATCCTGACTAATACCCTGGCAATGTTTTTAAGATGATTGATAAAATACTATTTTGCATGTTTTAGAAAATTCATAGTAGAGAAACAGACTGATATTGTAGTAGAGGGAGTATATAATTGCAAGAATATTATGCTTGAGAAGACAAAGTCTGAGATCAAGAGTAGCAATTGCTAAGGCTGGCCTTAGAAGTAGAGGCACTGCAAGGGAAGAAATGCAGAGACTTTGAGTATAAAAGAAGTCACAATGATAGATTTGGTTAAAGGAAGCTGAAGAAGTTTTCTCATTTGTTGTTTCTATTTTGTCAGAGAAGAATGAGATAAGAATATAGCTGAAACAGACAGAGTAGACGGGAAAATATTGGCTATCTGAGGAAAGAGGGACAATTATAAAAACATAATTTATAATTTTATAAAATTATAAAAATACAATTTATAATTTTATAAAATTATAAAAATATAACTGAGGAGTGAGAAATCAGTCAAATTAAGAAAGGAACAGAAGATTGTCTGGCAGTTTTGTATGCATTTGAAATGTGTGATTGTGAATGTAAAGTATGTCCAAGTAGATTATTTGTATACACTTTTTATGCTGATTTTAGCTTCCTGGCTAAGGGCATAAAGTACTTGTATAGATGTCTTTACTCAATCATGTATAACGGAGAAAGAGTGGGGCAAGAATACTACAAGTAATTGCGAAGGAGTGATTTTAATGATGGATTAAGGAATCTTAGCTGGGTAACAGAGGAATATAGACATGCATAGACAATGGATTTTGGATCATCCATAGACAAAAGGCTTCCATATAGACAAACAATTTCTGAATTAATAGTACTGGTATAAGTGATCTAGAAGGATACAAAATGGTGGTCAGAATGTAAAATGCTCCAAATGGAGATTTTTAACATAGTTCATTTATTGATGATTAAGAAGCCAAGTCAATTTCACAGAAAAGGGCAAAATATAGTGTTTTCTTTATGGTAGCGCTTGGGGAAAATCACTCTCATTCTCTCATCAGAAAAACTTTGCTACTTCTGAGCAACTCTCATTTTTCTTTTATGGATGTCAGGGTTGGATTTTTTTAAAGAGAAATGTTGCCCTGGTTCTTTGACTCCTTGCTTGGAAAAATTTCAAGCAGGGCCATGTGATGGAGTGACCACAGATAGGAAGCAATTCCACACAAATAGCTTTCATAATAGAAAAGAAGGAAGAAAGAAGAAAGCTACACAATTGTAGAAAAGAAGGAAGCTACACAAGTGAAGCTTCCTTCTTTTCTACAATTGTGTAGCTTTCTTCTTTGGGTAAGTCTTCATGAGTGGAGAAAGACTTTAAGGACTCCTAGGTGGTTTCCTTTGATTGGCCTGGTCTAGGGGAGGGTTTACAGGAGGTGTGGGATGTTACCAGATGATTGATATACATGATTATCAGATGTTCTATGTTTTCCTTCAGTCCCTTCCCCTGATTGGTCCTCAGCTTCTCCATCCCTAGGAACCACCCTCCAGGCCTACATCTGTCACCTACAGATTTGGTCTCTGCCTAACAATAGATAATGAGAATCATCTGAGTTATGAGAAAGAGTTATACACATGGCAGAAATATGAAAAGTATTTCTGCTAAAGGTGGTATAGATGATAATAAATCTTAGAAAGAGACCAAGAAATAACTTGCTGCTTATCTTATAAACTATGGATCTATGTGTGGCTTTAAAATTTTTTAGGTATGCCCAATTTATGCCTATTTTGTGAAGAGTTCTTATCATAAAAGGGTGCTGAATTTTGTCAAATGCCTTTTCTGCATCTGTTGAGAGGATCATATGGTCTTTTTTTTTCTTTTTTGCTTTCATTTGTATCATGAATAACATTTATACATTTGCATATGTTGAACCATCCTTGCACCTCTGGAATGAAGCCTACCTGGTTGTGATGAATTATTTTTTTCATGTGCAGTTGAAGTTGGTTTGCTAAGATTTTATTGAGAATTTTTGCATCTATATTCATAAGGGATATTGATGTGTTGTTTTCTTTTTTTGTTGTGTCATTTCTTGGCTTTGGTATCAAGGTGATATTGGCTTCATACAATGAGTTGGGGAGGATTCCATCCTTCTCAATGTTGTGGAATAATTTCTGCAATATAGGTACCAGTTCTTCTTTGTAAGTTTGGTAAAATTTGGGTGTGAGCCCATCTGGTCCAGAGCTTTTTTCAATTGAAAGATTTTTTTTATACCTGTGTCAATGTCAGTGCTTGATATTGGTCTGTTCAGGAATTGAGCCTAGGGAGGTTGTATGTTTCTAAGAATTTGTCCATTTCTTCCATATTTTCCAGTTTGGGGGCATATAGATTTTCATAGTATTCAAAGATGATGTTTTGTGTTTCTGTGATATCAGTTGTGATTTCTCCTTTTTCATTTCTAATTGAGCTTATTAAAGTCCTTTCCTTTCTGCTTCTGGTCCATCTAGCAAGAGGCCTGTCAATTTTGCTTATCTTTTCAAAGAACCAACTTTTTGTTTTATTAATCTTTTATATATTTCTTTTGTCCTCCATTTCATTTAGTTCTGCTCTGATCTTGATTATTTCTTTTCTTCTGCTGGATTTAGGATTGGTTTGCTCTTCCTTTTCCAGTTCCTTGAGATGATTCATTAGTTTGCTGATTTATGATCTTTTTGTTTTTTCAATGTGGACATTTACGGCTATGAGTTTTCCTGTCAGGACAGCTTTTGCTGTATCCCACAGATTTTGATAACTTTTGTCCCCATTATCATTTAGTTCAAAGAAACTTTTGATTTCAATCTGAATCTCCTCTTTGACCCAACAATCATTTAGCAATAGATTGTTTAATTCCCATGACTTTGTGGAAATGGAAATTCAAAAGAGGAGCGGCTAAAAGAGTAAGGGCAGAAAAAAAGAGCAGGCTATTAGGCAGAGAGAGAAGGCACCATGCACCATGTGGCATCATCTTTTCTATAGTAGATCAGTAATACTTTGGGTAGATAAATGTCAGGCCCAGAATAGTGTCCTCAATAGGAACCTTGTCATAGTGCTAAAGTAGAGAGTAGAAGGATGAAAGTAGCCTCTGTTTACCACACTGGAGAAATAAATACCATAGCTGTTTATGATTCCCATGTTCAAATGAACAGAAATCTAAAGACATATGGAGTTTGTGAAATAAATTCTATATGATGAAAACATAAGGAAAGCAAAGAAAACAAACATTTGAAAAATGCACAAATTTAATCATTATTTCTTATGTAATTTTAACTAAATTCAAGAAGATATAGATTTCTGAAGCAAGCTTAGACAATGAGACAGTGAGACAAGAGAGTTACCCAGAAAGGATACAGGATAAGAGCCAGAAACAAAAATTAGAGAGCATCATGTCTGTTGAACTAAGCCACATTGTTGCATGTAATGATAGCTTGTTTTTTTTCATCATTGGGTAGCATTATATTGCATAGGTATATCACAATTTACCCATTCAACTATTAAGGGGCATTTGAGTTGTCTCTAGCTTTTGACTATTATGAATAAAACTTCTGTGATCATTTCTGTACATGTGTTGTACATTTTAAAATACTTATTTCTGTTGGTATATATCCAGGAGTAAAATTAGTTGCTGAAGTCTCTGTGCACCTTAAGTTAGCATGGCTAAGTATTTTTTCCAAAACAGCTGTGAAAATTCAAGTCATCATGAGCAATGTAAATGTTCTAATATCTCCATATCCTTGATAACACTTGATAATGTCAAACATTTTAGTCATCCAAATTTAGAATTTTTAAAAATATTTTTGCCTTCTAAATCACAGAGAAAAAGAAAAACACGTAAAGCAACTTAGTCCAGCTAGAAGCAGGTGTAACAAAAACGCAACAAACCAAAAAAAGCAAAAAGAAGAAATAAACAAAAATATCATAAATTAAATTAATAATAAGTAAAAATACCCAAAATAGCATTTATTTCAATTATTATAATACCTTTAAACCGTGTGTTAAATACATCAGACAAATTTACCTATTTTGGAATTCTTCTATAGAACGTATATTGATGGGTCATCTGCCTTTACAATTACCCACCAATTAGTGTGAACTTATTGGCTGGATTTATAAGCAACATACTTTCAACTATCACACTAGTAAAATTAATAAATAAGCAAAAAAAATCTAGCACATGGAGATTCTTTAAAAGTAGATTTCAGACCATAACATCAATACACACCTGAGGAGCAGTTAGGGAGACCAAACCCCACCACTGCATGCACACAGCCAAACCAGAACAGCAGCTGCAATGAAACCACGCAGCATCCACTGGGAATTCTGGAGCTTTTGATTCTGATTGTTCTTTCTGTTCAGTGTCATCAATTGTAACAGTTGATTAATGTGATAGAAGATCACTCAATTTCTCCTCAGTTAGGAAATTGTAAAGTTATTATACCCTCAAGCCCTCTAACATTTGCATAGGTATAGCTAATATAATTTAACAATGCAACAGAAAACAGAATTGGTTAGCTGCATGCTGGGGTTGTGAATAGGAGACTATAACTCTAAACCCAAATTTAATTGAAACTAGTATTTTCCAGGTTCCCTTCCATTATTATGAATACTAGAGAATTTATATCCAGTTATGTAAATAGTATTTCTGTATGACATTTCCATTTCGAAGTTAAATAATATTAAACTAAAAAGAGATTTAAAAACAATATAATAAAGTCATTGTAATTCATAAAACTTAGATAAAATTCTGTACATCTCTATTCTTTACCAAAAACATATTTGTTTTCGATTCCTTAACACTGAAAATATTTTAGCTTTGCCCTTATATATATATTTTTTTCAGAAAACAGGTCATGTACGAAACAATATAGCCATGTGATTTAGCATATTTTTACAACATTGGAGAGTGTTCAGAAAGATTTCATCTGCTTAGTTACTTCTCCTAATGTACTTAATACCAGTGATTACATGCTTATTGCCTTTTTCTATAAAAAGAAACTTCTGAAACGGGAAAATATTTACCATTGCATGAATATGTAAGTCATGGTCAATGCCAAAAACATCATTACCTTGGATAATGCCATGAACTCTGATTTCTTTTGTGACATCTTATAAATATCTCAGCTAATTTTTAATATATCCCTTCTGTATCCACAATGTGTTACCTTTATTTAATTTGCAGCAGTAATATCTAACACACCCAGTGAAACTGAATGTGATTTTCCTTTGTCACTGACAGTAACAGATAGTTCTTGATAATTATGATCCATGTGTAGCTCCTTCTTTCATTAGACGAGAAGAGCATACAATGTCAGATCAACTGCTGGAGCAGCTTTGTGTCATCAATCTCAAACCACTTGCCAATGTCGTGAAAAAGCATATCTCCACAGAGTAATATATCTGTGTCATCACATTGTCATATATCCGAATTGTTTAGAAAAGCAAACTAGAAAGTAAAAAAAAAAAAAATGAGTATTTTTCTTCTCTATATGAAATGCGAGATAAATGAACATTTACCAAGTCTGTGTTTCTCCTGTGTTTGTGTATTAGTGCGTGTATGCATATGTTATAGGTGGGAAGGGAAGTATGCTAGTGAGTACATTTAATGTGTTTATCATATGCTATATCACTCCATCTATAATTTAACCACCAAAAACTGTGTGAATAAAAAAAGAATAGAAAGAGGAATTTCTTTTTCTTCTTCCCTTAGTCAATGCCATAAGAGCCACTTTTCCTGAAAATAAGCGAATGATCACTGTTTCATTATTTAAGATGATACTGTCATATAGAGTCAGGCTGATATAATACAGGCATCACTACTATAGCTATGATCCTGAGGTTTTATTATCATCAGAACCCATTTTCTCTAATTAAACTCACCCAAGGGGGTTACTGAGGTTCAAACGTTCTGATCTGGTGGACACAACAAATAAACATGTGGAATGCATAGCAAAGCTATAAGCAACATCCCTATATTATGTAAGAGATTAATATCATTTAAAACAATTATGGGATTATTTAACTGAAGATCCAGATCTATCAACCATATTTTGTTTTTCCCTTTGTCATCAGATTTATTATGATATGGTGATTTGACATGACAAAAGTGTTTTTAAACATGAAATGTCTGATTTTGAATCAAAAGTGTAGTTTGTTATATCTCAAACAAGAAGAAGTACAATTAATCAAAGTATGTGCCTAAACTATTGAAACAGTTTTGCCATCTTAACGGTAGCTTATTAATGCCAGGAGCAAAGAAGCCTGGAGAGCAAGTGGTGATGAAATCCTGAAAGGCATTTTCCATAGCTCTTGTTTCCATTCTCTTGTTGAGAATCCAATATTTTTCCTCACAAGAAGTGGTCCAAAGTCGGGAAGAAGTGACAGTCAATTGGTGCACGGTCTGGTGGATGACAGAGTTTCCAAGTCCAGCTGCTGTAGTTTGATCAGCATTGTTTGTGCGGTATGTGGTCAAGTGTTGTCTTGCAAGAGGATTGGCCTGTCTCTATTGACCTATCTCAGCTGCTTAATCACAAGAATCCTCACCATTTCATCCAATTGGTTGCAGTAGACATCCACTGTAGTCTACTGACGAGGTTTCATGAAGCTGTAGTGGATAATACCAGCGCTGGACCACCAAACACACACCATTAGCTTCTTTTGATGAATATTCAGCTTTGGACTATGTTTCAGCACTTCATCTTTATCCAACCATTGTGCTGAATGTTTTTGATTGTCAAAAAGAATCCATTTTTCATCACACATAACAATATGGTTCACCTGTATGTCGTGACAGCAAAGAAAGGCAGGCTTCAAGCGGATTTCTGATGCTCATGTAATTCATATGGTACCCATCTATTGAGCTTCTTTACATTGTCCATTTGTTTCAAATGGTCCAATATTGTTGAGATAGTAACGTCAAACCTTGCTGGTAATTCACGCATAGGTTGAGATGGATTTGCTTCCACTATAGCTTTCAGCTCATCATAATCTACCTTGGTCTCAGGTTGCCCACGTGGCTCACTTTCTAGATTAAAATCACCAGAATGGAACTTCTCAAACCATTGACATACTATGCATTCATTAGCCACATCCTTTCTAAACACTACCTTGATATTTTGAGCTGTCTGTGCTGCATTGATTCCACAACAGAACTCATATTTTAAAATGACATGAAGTTTTGACTTATTCATGGTTTCACAAAAACTGCTCTAAAAAAACTTTTCAAAGATAATCACAAGCCAAAATGTGCGTTTGAAAGACTGAAGATGTACCTTCACAATAATAAAACAAGAAATGTCAAAGTGAAATGTCAAACTTAGTACTTAAAGAAATTGGACATTTCATACTTAATAGTATTAATACTAGTGAAATAGAAGAGATACAGAAGCAAGAACATTCATCTGTACTCCATCTCTTTCCGAGCCTTTTGACAGAAATCACTTAAGTTTTTAATGCCTCCGTTTCATTACTCAATTTTTGTAAAGACTAAGGATCAAATGGCATAACAGCACTGAAATCATTTTGTAAAATTGTAATCAATGGTACATCTGTAACATATTCATTTGCTGCTTAGTTTTAAATCTTACCAGACATTCAAAACAGAGCAAGAATACCAAGTGACCAAGACTATTTGGAGACAAGTGCTTGCAGAATTATACAATATCTCATGAAATATATACTAAACAAAGTGGACTATTTAGGGTGCATGACACACAATCTCCAATCCTAGTGGCTTAACACAACATGCAAATTTCCTTTTCTGGTCAGCAATATTTCATGCAGTGACATAGCAGTTCAGGCTGATGGAAGCTCAGTTAATTATCCTCCTCCTGTACCATCTGGAACATGCAGTCTCCTTGGTTAATAAGTAAAGAAAAGCACTAGAGAGTCACTCTGAAAATTAAATCTTTCAATCTAGAAGCGATGCAAGACACAAGGACTTTCACTTATAAGAGCCCCACATAACTGCAGATGAGTAAGGAGGCATAGACCTCTTGTGTTCCTCAAAGAAGGAGAAGTGGATGAGAGCACCAGAAATCTCTACTACACGCTTCATTAATTATAGTAAGTTTCATAAGCCCCTAAATTCAATTTCCTATTATAAGTATTTGTATCTTTCTCTTATTGAGCTATCTATAAATAAAAATATGTTTGTAAAATAAAGATGACATATTAAATTACAAATATAATTCAAAGTTTGATATTTGTTCTGTACCAATTATCTTAAACCAGGCATAAGAATCCCGGTACCTCAGGTAATTTTGTTGCCACAGGTAAAAACACAAAACCTTTCCCTGTTTTCCAAAGTCCCAAAACCATATCTGCATGCACAGTCATATATACATGCACAGAGTTGCAGACACGATCATGCCAATTTAAACGTAATGATTTAAAACATAGTTCTGAAGACTCTAATACACCATTACATAGAGGATTGTGAGGCTAACAAGAGTGAAGGAGAAATGACCATCCCATAATATAAGTTTCAGAAAATTTTCCAACATTTCTTTCCCAGTACAAATGGGTAGAATAGTGGATGGATATTGAGATGAGTTTGTACTCTACATGAAGAAGTTATGACCATTAATAAATAGCATGAATGCTTAGATACATGTTTCCTCAGCATCATTATGAGTGAGAGCTGATAGGACAAGTTCCATGTTATCAAAATTATATAAATAGATAATATTTTATAATACACAAAATATTTGTGTGGCTCATTTTTGATGTCATATCATGTAAAGGCAAAGTATGATTGCTGTAGATACTCAATGTTAGCAACCAAAATCTTTTAATGATAATGTTGATTTTAAAACCATATAATTTTAGAGAGAAAATCTGAACGAAGGCTTCCCTTAGACTCTAGGCAGAATTGAGGTCCTTTTAATTTGTTTGTGCTCCCTGATCTTTTTTTTTTTTAAATAATTGACTTCTCCTAATAGAAGGTTATCTCCCTGAAGGTACAAACTCTATTTTATTTGCATCCTTAACCTTGAAGTCCAAATAATCCCCAAAACATAGTGGATGCTCCATAAACATTTGTTGAACAACTGATTGTTTTGGGAAACTAAAGACACGTGACAGACAGTAAAGAAGACAATAATTTAGGCTAAATGTTTTGATCTCAGATTTAACTTGGGCACCACTATAGGAGAAAGTTGAGTTATGGAGAAGGACTAACCATCTCTCTACAATTATAATATATATAAATCATAAGAGCAGGCTCTGAAATAAGATTACCTGGGTTCAAATCTGGTCTTTGCCAGTTAATTCATTCTTGTATGAAACTGTCTATGACAACATAGTATACTCAACTATTTACTATTAGACATGCTCAATCTAAACTATTGGGATATTTGATCTTAAAAGGACAGAAAAATTATTGTCCTCTTAATTATTGCCTGAAGACAATGGAAAATTGCTTAGCAGTACTTGCTGAATTGTGCTGAGAAGTTCCAGTTAATTGGATCTGCTGAATAAAGCCCAAATGAAAATCAAATCATCAGTTTGATATGAATGATAATAAGCAATCCTCCCATTTTCATTGTACTAAGTAAATACATACTTATTTATATAAGTAATTAATATGAAGTTTAAAAATAAAAAAAGTTTTCTTTTTACACAGCAATTTATGGTGAGAAAATCACAACTACAGTTAAGACTGAAATATCATTTTAGTTCATGAAGAAGTGGTACAGAAACTGGCTTACTATTTTGGCTTCTTGAAACATTTCTGCATTATGAGAAAAGTTAGTTATGTAATTTCATGAGGCTTTACAGAAAATTTTAAGATAGACCCTAAGGAAATAACTTCCTCTATAATATGCTCCACTTCTAACCTACAATTTCATATCAATAAGAAAGACTTTTTATTGGTTATTATTAGATATATTTAATAACTTGTCCCTGGAAATAAATAAAATAATGTTAAATTCATCTTTTTCTGTGTATCTAATTTTTTAAGGTAGAATATGGGAATTTACTTATAGCTAAGCTGTGAAAACTAAAAGAAATTTAGCTATAAAAGTTGTGTTTAGTCAGATAGACAAATTTGAACATCAGTAGATCTCTCTATATCATAGCTTCTACCTATGCAGGGTGCTCAAACTGGAGCAGGAGATAAGGTAGAGAAGTAGTAAACCGGTATGCAGTAGTGACAAACATTTGCCAAGCATTCATTTATGCATTTTGCATGTTCTGGCTTATTTAATTTTTCCAAAAATGTTTAGATGTCTTAGATGTATACAGTTTTATTCCTAAAGTAGGGCTGTGAGAATTAGCAAAGTACAGGATGCTCAGTTAAATTTTATTTTCAAGTAAATAATAACTGATTTTTTTAGTGTAAATATATCCCAAATATTTTATGGGATATACTTACTCTAAAAATAATTGTTTATCTGAAATTCAAATTTAACTGGGAAGTCTATATTTTATCTGGAAACCCTACCATAAAAGGAAGGTGAATTTTGTGGATGACAAAACTGAGACACATAGGGTTTAAATATAACAGTGTAGCAGTATCAGAGTTCAATTCCAGGTCTATCCGTCTCCAAAAACCAAACTTTTCTACCCTACTCCACTGTCTTATATCACAGCAATTCTCCCAACTTAATTTTTTCATTATATAATATATATTTGGTTTTTTACATATGTCACCTATATTTTTAATATATGTACATATGTCACCTCTTGACTTTTTGGGGAGCTCCTTTCATCCATGATTACTTAAGTTAATTATCCTTATTTAGATTCCTAGAAGTTTCATGTCAATTGCATAATCTTGTGACTTAACAAAACTTCTCTTGACACTTGCTTTGCATTGAAAAGTCACGGGTTTTTCACCATTTTTTCTTCTAATTTCATAAAAGATATCAATGTGGAGTCCTAAAGTACACAGACTTCCTAGCATCTTAACTCATCTGGGATAAGATAGTGACATCATATTCAAAATCTTTCTAGGTTATTACTTTTCTCAATAAAACTGGTAGAAATTACAGGGATTTACAAAACTTGAGACCAGTTGGAAATAGTCCCTTAATTGAGGCATATTGTTTACAGAGGGTAGAAATGCATTCAATATCGAGGTGAGATTTTTTGCCATACCTGAGAGCAGAGCCAAAGAAAGTAAGTTTTGTGAAGCTCATAAGAGAGGGACCGCTGAGATTGAAAGGGTATGGGCATTATGTTGCAAACAAACAACTCCAATTTTTACCCACCATTTTTCAGTGTTTCTCAAATTGAGTGTATGTGAGAATCTTGTAGGGAGATTCTTTCAAATGCAGACTTCTGGGCTTTAAAACCAGAGATTGCAGTTGAGTAGGCTGAAAGTGAGGCCAAGGCATGTGCATTTGAGTAAGCTTTATGGGTAATTCTGATGTGAGCGGTCCATGGAACAATCTTCAGAAACACCACTGTGTATGCTCTAAGACAGTGGTCCCCAACATTTTTGGCACCAAGGACCAGTTTAATGGAAGACAATTTTTCCATGGACTTGGGGGGGAAAGGGGGATGGTTTCTGGATGATTCAAGTGCATTACATTTATTGTGCACTTTTTTCTTATTATTATTACATTGTAATGTGTAGTGAAATAATTATACAACTAACCATAATGCAGAATCAGTGGGAGCCCTGAGCTTGTTTTCCTGCAACTAGATGGTCCCATCTGGGGGTGATGGGAGACAGTGACTGTAAATACAGATGCAGCTTCACTCACACACCCTCAGCTTACCTCCTGCTGTGCAGCCTGGTTCCTAACAGGTCATGGACCAGTACCTGTCCACAGCCTGGGTGTTGGGGACCACAGCCCCAGGAGATAATTTTCAAGAGAAATAAATCTTTATACCAAGAATTCATTGCCAACATTGATTCCATAGGCAGACTTGGTAACTTTCTCAGGTATGATCAAACTACTTCTCAAACACTTTTAGTGTCCTTTATCAATTATACCTCCAATTGATTCTCAAAAGTAGATTAATGAACCAGCTGTAATAGAGTCAAATTGAATAATTATTAAAAACACAGATTCATGGGTGTTAAGAAATAATATAATTATACATATCAAAGTCTAATATTAATGTTAGAGAAAAACTTGCAATTAACTATGAAGGAATAAAAAATGGCCAATCTTTTGATCATTTTTGTGGTCCTGATATTAAGGCAGGTTTGCTTTTAATAAGCAAAGTCTTTAATCTGACCTCCTTTGGTTTCTTGTCTGTGTAGATAATTGAGTTGAATACCAGAGATACATGTTAAGGTAGTTGATGATACTCAATGAAAATAGTAATAATAAATCTATAAGCTAAGAAAGAAGAATAACATAGGATTGAAATATTGGATGCATAGTCCAAAGTGACAAGTAGCCTGATGATGGCCATTTTGGAATATTACATGTTCCAAAACACAGACACTTCTGCAATAAGGTTTTCTCCACCCTCTCTCCTCTAGAACATTGTATGTTATCACAGTTTTGAATGGAAGATGGAAGAATTGTAAGAAGGCTTAGGATATTGTTGAGACTTTTGGTGATCACAAATGCATTAATATTTAGGTATATATCTTTCTCTTAAAGTCAGCTTTGGAAAATTGTTACCTGGTTTTCATGCTTAATATCCATAAAACTTCATAAAATTCATTGTGTGGGCCAAATGGTCTTGATATTAATTAACTTTTTTCCAATAACCATTGACAGTTGTTCCTTGGTAGCCTTACCTATAGGCCATACCCCCAGATCTATTGAATTAGACCCAGGAACCATCGTCTACTCACTGTGTACTCTCTTCTCCTTACTCCTCTGAATTCTGGGAATTGAACTACACTGGATATGATAACATGCTATGATTTCAAGTAGATACAAAATGTTATGGTTAAACTGTCTCCTACTCTTAAATAATAGGTACTTAAAAGCAACTCTCTAAGTGATTGTTCATTGTATTAGTTTTCTATTGTTCTATAACAAATTACCACAATTCTAGCAGCTTAAAACAACACCAATTTATTTGCTCACAGTTTATATAGGTCAGAAGTTGAGCATAGCATGACTTGATTCTCTGCTCAGAAGCTCATAAAGCTGAGGTCAAGGTGCTGGCCAGTTGCATTTTCATCTGGAGCTTGGAATCCTCTTCCAAGCTCATTCAGGTTGCCAGCCAAATTTGTCTCAATATGGTTGTAGGACTAAGGTCACTATTCCCTTGTTGGCTGTCATCTGAGTCTACTCTCAGCTCCAAGAGACCTCCCATATCCCTTACCTCCACCCCTTCCTCAATGCCAGCAACAGAAACCCTCTCTCACATTAAATCCCTCACACTCTGAATTTCATACATTAGGAAGAGCTCAGTGCCTTTTAAGGGCTGATCTGATTAGGTCTGATCCACCTAGGGTAATCTCCGTACTATAACATCAACTGAATTGAGATCTTAATGACATCTATGAAATTCTTTTTGCCATGTAATGTAACATAATTGTAGAAATGATATCTTGTTATAGTCAAAGGTTCCAACCACACTGAAGGGCAGGGGATCACACAAGGGCAGGTGAACTACATTGAGGGTCATGTGACAATCCTGCCCATCTCATCTGTCTTATATTTCTAAGTAAAATATATAAAGCTTTAAAAGGCTGAACTACTTTGTTGTTTATCTTTGCACAGCACCACGAAGTGCACTGAGCTGACAGGCCTATTTCACAGAGAGGAAGATGAGAATTTCTGGGATTACACTGACATACTCTCTTGTGAGTTGTTTATCAGCTTGCTTTCACAGCTAGAAGATCAATTTTTAACATGAGAGAAATGCAATACACATAATTTGCATAAGTCTTGACAGTGTACCAAGTATATTCGAGCACACTTTCTTCATGTCCTCTTCACAACAATCCTACTGGTTCTATTTGATAAGCAAGGCACTGAGATCCAAAGATGTCATCACACAGTGCCACAGAACAGTAGTAGAGTGGAGACATGGGCAAACAATACTCCTTATAGGAACTCACTCCACCACCCCTGCTTTCTATTCTTCATAGCCAGATTGGCACCATAGAAAGGATGTAATATAATACCCAAGCTGATTTAGAAGAAAATGAAGTTTAATTGAAGTTTTCATAGGTTTCCTAAATGTTGACAACTGAAGAATGACAAGGTTCAGAAATTCGGAAAGGAGAGCTTTATTTCTCATAAAGGGTTGCCTACTGCAGGCTGGCCATCTTGTAAGCCAGGAAGCAAAGCCTCCAGCCAGAAGCCAAGAGCAAACACTCTGAAGGAATGTTAAAGGGAACAGGAATTTATGCTAAGCAGGGTGGCCAAATATACATGTTTAATAAGCTATAAGAGGAGCTATATTTATGAAAGGAGAGACACGCACATGTAGAATTGAGGTCTATTCCCCTTCATAGGTCACATGTACAAAAATTAGCATGATCCAAGGGTGGAATTTTAGGTCCTCTGGAAATCAGAAGGTGAAACAGAGGACACGAAAACCTCACTGTGCATCCTCCATAGACTGACTGGAACCACCCCATGATCAGTGGTCTCTTATCAGGAAGGAATGCTGGTCAGTTGTACTTAAACCACAAAAGGAAGGAGCAGCATTAGGTGCTTAGTTGAAATCAGTGGTGGAGCAAGACTTTCCAAAGGGCTGGTTTCTGTTTAACCCTTAGGGAAGAAAGCCTAATGGCAGTTAAGGAGCTACGGGGTATAAGGAAGTGTGTCTGACCTCCCATCCTGTCGCAGCTGGGATCTTAGTTTTTAAGGTTTCTCTGGGATCTCCTTGGCCAAGAGGGATTGGTTCAGTTGGTTAGGGGGATTAGGATTTTATTTTTATTTCTCAATGGTATATTTTCCCATTCCCTGCCAGCCCCTTACAACATCCCAGGATGAAAATATGTTTAATTATTTTAACTTTTTCTATTATATTCTACACCCTCAAGTTAGAACTTCAGAAAACTCTTAACTCATAGAGTTGTACATGACTAAAATGTGTAAGGACGATCTTCCCCAGTGTGTATACCTTTAAACTGAATGCAAGCTTTAAAGTTTAGCTTTTTGATATTAGCTATTAAATGAGAAAAATTTATGTGTGCATGTGTGTGTTTGTGTGTATCTGTGTGCACTCAGATACAGATTCTCTGCACTGGAGGGGATAGTGAGGAAGGCCAAGTACCTAAAATCACACTACAGATGGATCTTCCTGATCTGCTCATGCAAAAAGCTGGCCTTGGTTTAAGATACTTACAAAAGTAAAGAAAGACTCCAGAAACTATCCAAAACAATTTCCTTTGATGAAGAAAATGTTCTTTTCTGTCCAATCTAGTAGCCAATAGCCACATGTGGCTATTGAGTGCTTAAATGTGGTTACTGTGACTAAGGAACTAAATTCTTGATTTTACTTAAATTTAAGTAGCCACATGTATCTAATAGCCACTGTGTTGGACAGGGAAGATCTGAGTCCAAGGGTCAGTTAACAAATCAGTTGGATACTTAGCCTTTTAAAGATAGCTATGTTTGTATATTTATACTTTCTTGAGTACAATGGATTTTAGGAGATTATAAATCAATGAAGATTCTTAGTTAGCAAATTTACAAATTTTACATATATTTTATTTTATTTATTTATTTTTATAACCCAACTACAACATAGTATACATATATTTTAGACCAATTGTTTTCAAAGTGTTGTCTCTAGACCACCAGCAGCAACATCCTCTAGAAACTTATTAGAAATGTAAATTATCAAGCCTCAAACTTAAATCAGAAACTTGAAGGTAGGGGTCTAGAAATCTGCTTTTAACAATCCTTCCCAGGTGATTCTATTTTTTTTTTTTTTTTTTTTGAGACAGAGTCTCACTCTGTTACCCGGGCTAGAGTGCCGTGGCGTCAGCCTAGCTCACAGCAACTTCCAACTCCTGGGCTCAGACGATCCTTCTGCCTCAGCCTCCCGAGTAGCTGGGACTACAGGCATACGCCACCGTGCCCAGCTAGTTTTTTCTATTTTTGGTAGAGACAGGGTCTTGCTCTTGCTCAGGCTGTTCTCGAACTCCTGAGCTCAAACGATCCGCCTGCCTCTGCCTCCCAGAGTGCTAGGATTACAGGCGTGAGCCACCGTGCCTGGCCCTTCCCAAGTAATTCTAATACTTTTGAAAACCACTGTTGTGGAGCAATAAATGTATTATATAATTATTTAGCACACTAAGTCATTTTATTTACTAAATAGTTAAAGCAAATAATCATGTAATACTTCAAACAATTATTTCAGGTATCAATGGCTCACATTTATTTTATGGTTCTGTTTAAAATAGAATGAAAAAGCCAAGGGGCACATCTTTCTAGGCTAATGGATCATTTAGTTCATTGGCATATTTCCTGGGCTCCTAATGGTATCCCAGTGAGAGGAATTCCTGTCAGATATTTTGTCACACAAAACGCTGTGGCAGCTTTGAGGATCCTGCCAATGAGGGTTTCTTAAGTTGCATTGCTGCTTTGGGGGTAGAAACAGGTCTCAAAGGAATCATTTGGTTTTAAGCCAACTGTGTCTGAAACCACTCAGTATCAGAGCAACTATGTGAGAAGTGAAAATTTTCAATTAATTAGCCACTTTTCTGTCTAGGACATTATTGGATAAAACAGTATTCCTTGTAATCATTCTTTCCATTTTTAGTCTTTTTTTGTTCTTCAGTCAACTGACTGAAAATAGTCATTGTTTAAAGATCAAACTTCTAATTTCGTAACAAAATCAGAGCTCAAAATCCATTTTTCCACCAAGAAGAATCCCATTTCATTTTTCATTGAAAATGATCTTGCCTATTTCAATTTTTTAATATATTTTAATGAATCACCTTTCACTATATGCCAGAGGGAAGTGTTAGAAAAAATATCGAATTAAAATCAGGCTGATGCAGTGTGAAGGCCAAGAAGCATGCTACCTGTGTGCCCTTGAGCAAATTATTTCATTTCTCTTGGCCTCAGTTTCCTCATCTGTAAAAATGTAAATAATAATACTTAACTCAGACAATGATTATGTAAATTAAAATAATCATGAAGCTGAAAGTGCCTAACTTATTTTAAAACTGCTACCAAAGCAGAAATCCACAAGATAGGAAACATTCTTACAGATAAAAATGGATATTTGCTGTGAAAGAAGCCAACATATTTTAACAATATTGTTAATTGAAATATATTATTTTATTCTCTTGATAGTTTCTTCATTAAAAAAATTAAGCTAATATATCCCATTTCTCTATTCAACTGAAGGTTTTTATTACTTTCAAACATTTCTTCTCAGATAATTACATTCCTGATGAAGATATTTAGTTTCATTTCATCCTTAGTGCCTGCTTTAGTGTTTGATGGTTTATTAATCTATATTTTTATAAGCTTATGAACTAAATAATTGATAATACACTTTGTTCTAGTTCATTCTTTTGGTGTTAGCTTTATTTTGATATGATTTCAAACTTATAGAAAACTCTAAAAAAATGCCCTTATTCCCTTCACTGGATTCGCTAATTGTTTTATACTTACATTTTACATTAATTTACATTACATTTTACCCCATTTGCTTTATCATTCTCTCCTTTTACATATATATAGTGTCTGTGTATATATATAAACACACATATGCATATGCATATACACATATAGACACACATACATACACACACACTCTTGGGTGTGTATTTCCAAAGCAAAAGTATGTTCTTTTATATAACCACAATATAGGAAATTTAACATTGATACAGTACTGTTATGTAAACTTCAGTTGATATTCTAATCTTGTCAATTTTCTCAATAATTTCCTTTGTATCTGTCCTGCTCCACTCCCAGTCCAGGATCTAATCAACATCATGCTTTGCATTTAGTTGTCATGTCTCTTTAGTTTCCTTTTCCTTTATCCTGGAACAGTTTCTCAGCATTTCTTTGTATTTTTTGACATTGACATTTTGGAAGACAAAAATTATTTTGTAGAGTGCCTGCTTTTTTTCATGGTTATATATTTTTTAAATTTCAAGATGTTGTGTGGGTACAAATGTTTTGGTTACATGGATTGCTTTTTTTACTACTTGAGTCAAAGTTGTGTGTCCATTACCTAGATAGTGTACATTGCACCTGTTAGGTATGATTTCACCCAGCCCCTTCACCCTCCTCTCACCTACTTGATTTCTGTTGAGTTTTACTTCTTACTACTCACATGAGTGCTGTTAGATTACTTCCAATTTAATAGTGAGTACATGAGGTGTTTGTTTTTCCTTTCTTGTCATACTTCACTTAGCAGAATAGTCTCCAGTTCCATCCAGATTGTTGCAAAAGATATTAATTCATCTTTTATGGCTGAGTAGTAGTCCCTGGTATGCATATAGCACATTTTATTAACCCATTCATGAATTGATGGACACTTGGGTTGTTTCCACATCTTTGTGATTGTGAATTGTGCTGCTATAAACATTCAAGTGCAAGTGTGTTTTTATAGAATTTTTTTTTACCTTTGGGTAGATGCCCAGTAATGGGACTGCTGGATCAAATGGTAGTTCTACTTTTAGTTCTTTGAGGTATCTCCATACTACTATGATGAAGATAACTGTGTTGGTCTCACATCTCTTTTCCAAAGTCCAGCATTCTCTAACGCTAAGATCATTTTAATAAATTATTTATCTTATGACCTTTGTGGCTATTTGTCATTGTGACCTTGAAATAGGATAATCAAGTGTTATGATATTACTACTGTCTTTCTAAAATTGTCCACTAAGGAGCACGATTCTCAATTGTGTGGTCTCTATCTACCTATTCCCAGGTCTTACACAACTGCTGCATTTCCCTGTATTATAGTCCAGGAATACTTGATTAGCAGTTGTGGGTATACTCGAGCCAAGATGATGGTTATTTGGGACATTTCCCTCAGATATTGCAGGTCCTTTGGTTTGTTTGACAGTGGATTCTTCCTGAATTTTCACCAATGAGCCCCTGGTTCTTTAACTTTTAAATTCATTAGATGAACCACTTGCACATGTCACAAGAATAGTAAAGCAACATTGGTATCCTTAAACAATCTAAACCCTTCTTTAAAAAGATAATTCTCAAAATTAGCAAGGTGAAACTCCATTTTTGTGTAAAGTGCATTCTATTTCTATCTATACTAAGGACAACCAGAATAATAATGACATTATCTTAAACAGATGTACCCACTGTCACCCCAGAAAAAGAGTTTTTGTCAGGAGCATTTCAGGACAAATTACTTAATTCTTTGGACCTCAGCTTCCACATGGGAAAGATTTGGTGAACTGCTATTCCTTAGCTACTGATCCAGTCCTATGAAAAAGAATGCTAGATAGTTTCTAGTTAAAAATTCACATTAATATACAGCCAGGTCCCAATGAAATGCATCCTAATTTACCTCTAAAATATCTTGAAGATATATTCACAAAAGATGAAAAAAGATCATATCACTGCCAAAGACTAAAACACTCTGTAAACCTAGTGCCGTAACCTGGAGGAAATTTCTGATAATTTTCATGTAATAAAACTGCAATATCTGATCTCATGACCTGGAGGCTGTTACTGTCCCTTTCCACCATTAAACTGCTGAGAATAATGCTTTTGGAAGCCTACTAAAATAGCCAACTCCAACACGCTTCGTATGCTTACAATCCTTGGTCACAGTGCAAAATACAAGCCATTTCTGTCTGGTTCAAGACTTTTGTGCACATGATGCTTTTTTCACCTGGTTTCTCTTTTCACTTTGTCTGTACCTCCAAAGCTTTTTTTCTCTGAGTCATTGGTTATGGAGAAATGCCTCCAAATTCTTACCCCATTCGCAGAATATGCCATCCACTTCCCTGCCTTACATCTGAGTAAGCTACTTCAAAAATTCAAATATATCTTGTGTATCTCAGAGAACATGGCATATTCCACTCCTGTTTTCAGGATTGACTTTCCCAAATACCAAGTAACACCTTTATCCTTTTGACAAGCATACCATCTGCTATGCTGTCATTTACTATCATTTCAACGAATCTGTCTTATTTATTAAAGACTTTGACACCTGACTCACTTTTGCCCTCTTCATCCCAGATCCAAGTGTTATCATGGGTGACTCCAATGTCTACCTATCAAATCTTTACACTTTTAGGTACTTATTCTTCATTCTCTCTAGTGATCTTCAACTCACTGTTACTTCAAGTACTGACTCCAATGGAGGAAGATTTCCTGAACTTCATCATTCCTCAGAAAAACCCTAGTACTTAAATCTTAAATTTAAATCTTCCATTACCTAATTTACACACCCTCTATATCTAATATACCCACAACAAACCCCATTAGTTTTATTCTTAGGCTTCATTGAGCCCTACTGGACCTATTTGCTTCCTCAATACCTCTCAGCAGCACCTGATTTCTTCTATCAGCTTTCCATATCCACATTCAGATGCATGCTTTAACATTTTAATCACCCATCAGCAATCTCCATAATGCATTTTTTCCATTATCTCATCATTGCACTTTCTTAACAAGTCCAAGATTAGTCTAATATTCTGCCTTTTCTGTACCTACAATCTGGCTAAAAATGGCTGGCAATTGTGTACACTAGCCTATCCTCCAGTCTAGTGTAGGTAGAATAATGAAATATCAGTTAAGAGACCAGTGAACAGGGCCAAGAAAAATTTAGACTTATTGTTGGAAAATATTGATTCTAGGCAGATCTCTCTTCATCCATGATTTATGATGAAAAAAGTTTTTATATAAAGTTTTTAAAAATTTTTTTCATCTTGATTTTATAACCCCAATTAGTCATTATATTTATTTTTGTTTCATACAGTGAATGCCTAATTGGATTTACCCACATGTTTATTAATTCATTGCCTGCTATTCTGTTTACATGGGAAAGCATTCTTCATTTGTTGTTGTTGTCCTTATTTATTTGGTTTACATGTACATCCTTTAGTATATATGAGAAAAAGAACTCCTCAGTGATAAGCCTGCTGACTTTTTCTGAAATGGCATTTTTAGTTCTACTTCTGGATATAGATTAGCATTTATTTTTTGTAATAGTTTAAAGATGTTATTCCAATGTCATCTAGCTTCTAATGTTGTTTAATGCTTTTTCTTCAATATAATTTTTATTGTTTTGAAATTAGAACACTTTTGCTCTCTTGTTGCTTTTAAGATATTCTTTTTTATTTTGGGGATTCAGAAGTTTTCCACTATGATATCAATAGGTGCACATTTCTTAGGACTTGTTCCTCTTGAATCTACACATTCACATTTTCTTCAATTTAAGAAAATTCTAAGCATTTATCATTTCATATATTTCCTCTTCCTCATTTTCTTAATTCTTTCTGTTTTTAACTCCTACTAAAATAAATTAGTCTAAGCAAAGTCTCACGGGCTACAATGGCCAGTGTTTTTGTTATTTTATAGCTATGACACATTTTTTGCTTTCTCTTTGATCTAATAGTTATGGGTATGTTCTTACTTGTTCATGTGTCAGATAATATTTGGAAGAATATTCTGTAGCCCAAAACTCATGTGGTAGGAGTTTGTGATGATTTTCAAAACCCCCTAACTCCATATTCTGGATAAATGTTCCAATTTTTTTTTCTATGCTTGCTTTGGCTTAGACTAAATGAGTGAAAAACTTTCTATTTTGTGATATTTCAATTTCTCTTTGCAATTTCTGAACTTTTGCTTTTAAATAGCTGAAGGCATATTAACTAATAAATATTAACTCCTGACAGTTTTCATACTAAAGAAAAAACAATTTAGAACTTATTTTTGTATTCCCTTGTAATAGGCTGAATGTTGGCCCCCCTCCCAAAAAACATGTCCACATCCCAATCCCCAGAACCTGTGACTATGACCTTATTTGGAAAAAGGGCCTTTGCAGATGCATTCAAGTTAAGGGTCTCTAGATGAGATCAACCTAATTATCTTGCTGTGCCCTAAATGTAATGACAAGGATCATTATAAGACACTCACAGAGGAGAGACCAGCAGGGAGAAGAGGAGAAGGCCATGTGAAAATAGAGGTAGAGATGGTAGTTAGGAAGCCATAAGTCAAAGAATGCCTGGAATCACCAGAAGCTGGAAGAGGCAAGGAAGGACTCTTCCCTAGAGCCATTGGAGTGAGCATGGTCCTGCTGACATTTTGATTTTGGACTTCTGGACTCCAGAACTATGAGAGAAATTTCTGGTTATTTTGAGCCATCCAGTGTGTGGTAATTTGTTATGGAAGCCTCAGGAAACCAATACATTCCTGTATATTGCCATATATTTTTCATATTTGCCATCTCTTTATGTATACATGCTAAATTCACATCTATTTTCTACTTCACTGACACTTTATTCAACTCTATTTGATCTTTAGTTTAATTATTCTTTCACTTCTATATGTTCCACTTATTTCTTATTAAAGGAGTACCATATTTTCCCCTTTTCTTTCTTAATTTATTTTCTCATTGG
Organism: Lepilemur ruficaudatus; assembly: GCA_963574885.1. Taxonomy (NCBI): domain Eukaryota; kingdom Metazoa; phylum Chordata; class Mammalia; order Primates; family Lepilemuridae; genus Lepilemur; species Lepilemur ruficaudatus. The sequence goes on along the minus strand of CAUYRT010021518.1, from coordinate 47,151 downwards.
CAACAAATTATATATATTTATGATATACAAAATGGTGATTTGAAATATGTATATGTTGTGGAATGGCTAAATCTAGCTAATCAACAAATGCATTGCCTCATGTATTTATCATTTTTTTTTTAGTAAGGACACATAAAATCTACTCTCAGCAATTTTCAATTATACAATACATTGTTATTAACTATACTCACTATGCTGTACAATGGATCTCTTGAACTTATTCCTACTATCTAACTGAAAATTTGTATCCTTTGACCAACATCTGCCCAACAGCTTCCCTCCCAAGCCGCTGATAACCACCATTCTACTCTCTGCTTCTGTGAATTTCTCTTTTTGATTCCACATATAAGTGAGGTCACACAGTATTTGTCTTTCTGTGCCTGGATTATTTCCCTTAACATAATGTTCTCCAAGTTCACCCATGGTGTCTCAAATGACAAGATTTCTTTCTGTTTTTAGGCTGAATAGTATTCTATTCTGTTTGTATACCACATTGTCTTTATCTATTCATTTGTTGATGGACACTTACATTGATTCTCTGTCTTGGATATTGTGAATAATACTACATTGGACATATTATTTACTTAATTTTTTATTTCTGTAACTAACCCTGTCTTAAAATATTTCAGTATAGGGCGAGGCATGGTGATGCATACCTGTAATCCCAGCACTTTGGGAGGCCAAGATGGGAGGATCACTTGAGCCCAGGAGTTCGAGGTTACAGTGAGCTATGATCATGCCACTGCACTCCAGACTGGGTGACAAATGGAGAGCCTGTCTCTTAAAAAAAAATTCCAGTATATTCAGCCAGGCATGGTGACATGTACCTGTAGTCCCAGCTACTTCAGAGGCTGAGGCGGGAGGATTGCTTGAGCTCAGAAGTGTAAATCCAGTCCAGGCAACATAGTGATACCCTCTCTCTCTCTCTCTCTCTCTGAGTGTGTATATATATAATATATAATAATATATATTAATATATACATATATGTACATATATATGCATATATACACATATATAATATAATAATCTATATTATATATACATATATAATATATACATATATATTATATATGTATCTCAACATTTCAAGTATGTTCATTTAAATGTTGCTACCTGCTTGTTCTATTATCTGAATTTTTTAGTATGTAGTATTTCTTTTGTATGTGTGTCTGGTGACTTTTTAACATAAGTTTCCCATGTATTTTTTAATTTGATATACTAAACTTATTAAGGCTTTATCTGTGGAAATATTATGTGAACTTTATTGAGGATAAGTCCCTTAAGAAACAAGTGTCCCTAGGTTATTAGAGCAGGAAAATTTACAGTTTATTTAGTTCTCTATATTGGTAATGAAATTGAAATTTCATTTTTAGCACTGATCGGTTAACACTTTTATTTTCATACTAAGATCTCTCAGTGAAAGCTACTTATAGTCATTGTTTCAAACATCTCTATAATTATAGACTGTGTCGATCTATTAAAATTCCTCGCCTTTGTTCTTTTGAATATCAGAAAAACTTGAGTATGACTTAGCCAGTACTTGAAATATTGCAAATGTTTATAGCTTTCATTCACCGTCTTTTGTGCTTGCCCTTCTTCTGAGATGGCAAAGTGAATATTCATCATTGCGTGGAGACTACCTAATGTGAGCATATCACATAATATCTTGTGATATTTCTAATCCATTCTATTTTAGATACTGGCATTTAACAGTTAGGTAACTACTCATTTTTATCAGTTCACTTGTGCTTCTAGATTAAAATGAGTGAATAGTACAGTAAGAAAATATGGTGCCAAGAAAATATAAGAATACTTGTCAGCAGTTCATGACAATTCTAGGTCTAACCTCCCATCTGTCCAAATAATACACAGGTTTTAATACTGAAATGAAATCAATGTAATTAACTTATAAAATTATATAAAAATAAAAAGATCTAGCATTTTAATTTCAATAGGATATTTGTTGCCTACAGCATATGTGAAAGTAAAATCCTTGCAGGCATTAAAATATTTTGTGAAAATAGTTTGAATAAATTATAAGTTATAGCAAAGTCCAAGCACACAAATATTCTAAATAAAATGTCTCATAGGATTTTCATTCAAAATATTGGGATTTGTATTTTTAATTCATTATATAGTGGCTTTGTAAAATTAAAAGGCACACATATACCATTTTGACATCAGTTTCTTCATAGTAACTTGTTGAAAATGATTTAAAACTTATTACATTTTTATGAAAATTAAGTAATACAAGATATGCAAGACCCTTGTAGCGTAACTGGCTCAATATAGAGGAGCAAATTCAAGTAGAAAACCGGTGCAGCTGAATTAAACAAAAGAAGCAGAATGGAATATCCATGATCTCTTTGAAAGATGACCTTTCTCATAATGTACATTATTGAACACTTACAGTTGATTTTGTGGACACTTGTGCTGCCCAGATCCGCCTTCAGGAATAAAATGCTGATTACCTTAGCTATTGAAGTGCAGGTGCTGACTGACAGCCCTCAAACTGTCAAGCCCTCTTCAGTGGTTGCCTCGGCTTAGGCTTAAGAATTAACAGCCTCAGCCAAGGTCATCTCTCCATTCCAGATGGCTCACATCTAATGACTTATTTATGTGGTGATATAAAGACCCATTCCTCTCATTCCCACTCCACTGAAGATTCATCCCATTTACCGAACTCTCCATGGGAAGGCTGAGGCTTTCATTGAGACTGCATTGATGCTCAACTTCTCCCTCTGTTTTATCCCATTTCTGTCTCTTCCCTTCCATAATGTGGACCCCAAGAATGCTCCCTAATAAAAAGTCATCTTCCAGTCACAGTTAGCTTCCTGAGGAATCCAATCTGCTACAGTGACACATACAACTTACAGCTATCATCTCATCCAGTCATCACAAGGACCTTAGGCAAAAGTCACTACTATCATCTCCAGTAGAAAACTGAAATGTGATAAGGTTAAGTAACTTCCCCAGTGTCATGAAAATACTATCCAGGATTCAAATCTACCTTTCACACCAAACATAGTGAACTGTGTCAGTATCATATATGTTCTATCTCTATTTCTCCTTTGCTTATTAAGAGCCATCAAATGTCAGAGAGAATACAATATTTAAGTTTCTATCTTAGGAAGGCACTGTATTTCCAAGTGAATAACTGTGCCATAGAAAATTCCTAAGACTACATCCTATGTCCTATGTTTGGTATAAACTAAATCAAAACATAAACAAACAAAAAAAATGCTTCCGTAACATGCAGTTATTATTAAATGTGTTACTCAGTTTACAAGTCATAAGTAACATTTGCATTCTACTCTATTAGGCCTCTCCCAGTTAATACCAAAGTGAATCTTCAACATTTTGATGTAGAATTTGTTTTAATAAGCTTTTTCCTAGTTATGATTTCTGACCAAAATAAAATCCTAGACTGTGAGAATGTCATGATACAAGTTGCATATACGGTAGTTCTATTTGTTACCAGAGGCATTAGCAATCAGGTAAAAAAATCTATCCTCATGAGTTCTGCCAATTAAGTTTATAAAGGACAAGGGTCAGTTTATTTTTTAAAAGTCTAAAGTTTTGAGCTCTTTGCAAAGTGATACATAGACAACAAATTTCTTAACTTTTTCTTTTTTAGATGTTCACTGTATTCGTTTCCCTTGGGCATTACAATAGTTTCCATTACCTGGCCTGCTTGTAATACTTTTCAAACTAAACTAATGTAGTCATATTAAGCTATTTTTTTGAATGATGTAGCTGGTTAAGGTACTCGTGGAAACTTTGTTTAGCTGGAGGTAATCAAGTTTAAAATGTTAGTTAGCACTGGAACATATACTTAATCAGAGAGGAATTCATGGCAGCTGCACCTAAAGAGGAATGTGTCCTAAAAGTGCAACATGGTGAATTTAGTTGTTTAAGTATTTGAGGTCAATGCTCACCACCAAAGATTTCCTTAATGACCTCATGGCAGGAGTCTACATTTGGAAAATGGAATTCTTGGTCCAGAAAGTTTTACTATTTTTAGTCATTATATTAAAAGATGAGTAGGTTAATGGGTACTTACCCCTTTTGCCCTTTAAAGATTTCTGTTCTGAGAGAATTTAATCTCACTTGGAGTAGAATTTGTGTTTTGTATTTAATATTTCTCACTACAGTTAACTCCCTGATGTGCACAGAATAGCTCCAATGTGCTGAATGCTTAGTGTGTCTTACAAAAAATAATCTCTTCAATACAACAGCCCTGTAAGTATCATTATTCTCTTTTTCAGATAAGAAACCTGAGGCTCAAAGAGCTTAAATGATTTATATCACCTATATTATGAAACATTCAATCACACTTCCTAACTTGAATTTATTGCACTTAATCTGGATTTACCAAGAAAAGCATGATGTTATATGCATTTATATAATGCATATATTATCACACGTACTTACACAAAAAACACAACTATATTCTGTAGCCTATGAACAAACATAATCTTTGCATCTGCCCCTCATACACTCCCTTGCCATATTTATAAAGTACAATTTTTCCTTTACTAAATTTTCCACACCTTCTTGTGCTTTTATGTTTTTGCAGTGCTGCTTCTTCAGTATATAATGTTTTGTCCCCACTTTGCCTATATCTTCTTATTTAAACTACAGCTTAAATATAACTATTTTTAGGAAGGCTTCCCTGGCATCTTCTCATTTCCCCTCAGATTATAGACTTCTTGAAGGCTATTATGTGTTTTATTTATCTTTGACATTTAACCTCCAGGATGGTGACCAGTACATAGTATGTGTTCAATAAATGCCAGATGCTTCCCCAGTTTATTCCATAGGAATCTACATATAATTATGTTTAAAAGTTATTTATTATTCTATAAACCTGCCAGAGTGGCAGAAATGAAAAACAACATACACACGTTACTAAGTGCTGGTAAGGGTGTGGAAAATAACAAGAACTGTCACTGACTGTTAATGGGAGTGTAAATCCATGCAACTTATTTTGGAAAACTAATGTGCAGTCTCTGTTAAATCCAAAGAACTTACCCTCTGAGCCAGAAAGTCCATTTCCATCTATAAACCCAACAGAAATGTGTTCACTTGTTCATTAAATGATATATATTAAAATGTTCATAGCAACGTTATTCATATTAGCTTAAAACTGGAAACTATCAAGATCTCCATAGACAGTAAAAAGAATAAACATATTCGAATATATTCAGCCAGTGTAATGCTATGAAGCAAATAGTATTAATCGTCTTGAAGTACACTCAACAATTTTGGATCAAATTCACAAAATAAAGGTTGAGCAAAGGAAATTTGACACAAAGTACACAGTATATGATTCTATTTCTACAAAAGCAAACTAATTTGTACTGTTAGAAGTCAGGAGAGTGGTTACTTAAGGGGTTGAGGAAAGGTCAACAAGACTAGTTTCTGAGTTGCTAGTGATGTTCTGTTTCCTGATCTGGGTATTGAAGTGTGCAAGTAGTGGAATTCATTTAGTTATATTCTCATGTTCACTTTTCTGAGACCGCATTATATTTAATATTAAAGAAATATTTCTTGTCTTTTGTTCAAACTCTCTGGCTTCTTAGTTGTATTATAAGTACCTTGTCAAGAACTGTGAAGAGCCTGAGATTTTACCCTATTTCAAGCTAACAAGTTAGCTTAAAATAGTTTCATTGATGTGGGCAGAAAACACTAGACTTCTAAATCATAGTCAAAAGACTTTATTACTAATGGCAATAGCATTAGCCAAGTATGTAGGTTCCCGAGCCTGGGTTCCCACAGGGTGATAGGAAGAGGCCAGGTGAAGCCTGCACAGGCAGTGGATTGCATTAACAGGAAAGGAATCCTGAGTTTAAGAATACCAATTTTTTTTTTATTCTGAGCAGTAAATATGCCTATCCTTTGCTTCAGAAGGAGAAGCTATCTCTATCTTCCAAGGATTTTTGCTATATAAACATCCTCGAAAAGATGGCGCAGAACAAAGATGACCAGAGTTTTTGCTTTCAAGTCATACAGAAACACAAAAGACAAATAGGGAAGTATCTCCCAGCCCTCTTTCTCCTTTGCTTATCTTTTGAATGTCAAATTTCCTCAGCCTCTCCCACCTCTGACCCTTTATCTTAAACTACAAGACATTTATTTTGAGCAATATCACCATTCTTCTAATCCAAAAAGCTTATATCAGTGTTCTGTCCCCCATTTTTCGCATTTGTGTTACCTGTCCTCAAAAATTTAGCTGCTTTTAAAAAAGTTTTGGAGAAATCCTTAGCACATTATAAGAAATTAATCCTACAGAATTCCATTGTCTTCTCTGGCTTAGGTGGGGTGTTCTTTTTCTTTTCCTCTCCCACCATTCCCAACACCTAACATACACACATATACATATACTGAAGGAGAAAGAGTGAACACATTTAGAAAGTTAGATGTTTTGATTTGCAGACCCATAACCACTGGCTATAAACACCTGGGCCAACCTGGAGTCTGGAATTTTGGATCATTACAGTTCACCTGCTGAACCAACAGAAAGAAATGTGAAGTTTATTAAATGACTTTTTCTTTCTCTTGCTGGCACCATAAGATAGGTATGATTGTCATGACATAATTATTGGGGGAGGGTGGAGAGGGAAAAGTGCAGGCCACAAAGTCATCAGCAAACCCCAGCAATCCCTTTACAGAGTAAAAGATATTTCTCACCTTTCTTACTTTAATGACAGATGGCATATGAGAAAAACAAAATGACCATTTTATTTTCTCCTAAAGCCTCAAGCTTGGACACGTATATACATTTTTGCTAAAGAAATCTTGTTATTACAAGGAGGAAGAGGCAAACATCGATTCCCACCTTTCTCAGTCTCGGCCAACTATTAATTCACCTTTGATTTTATCTGGGAAAGTCATATTTCTTAGGCATGGAAAGGGGTAGGATGAGACAAATGCCATCCAGCTGTTCATAAATAACTAGGAGGCTAGACAAGGATGGGTAGAGGTTCAATGTCCAATTCTCCATCTAAGCCCTATTGGTTGCAGAAGTTGTCTGGGCAGAGAAGATGGATCTGCTGAGGTTCAGGTGAAATATCAGGATCTGGAGCACAGTATTTTTTTTCTAAATGAAGGCACCATCAGGGCCAAAGTAACAGGCAAATCCATAGCTGATACAAGAGCATAAACATTTTCAAAATGTAGAAGTACATTTTGAGTAACATTGAGATGAAATAAGAACATAGACTACTACAAAGAATAGAGACCGCCACATAAGGATGCTTATCTGTAAGAAATGTTGCTTTGAATTGAGTCTTTAGGCAAGTAGTCAAAGCCCTAAAACATACAGCTTTTAGTGTAGAAGAAATTCAGATGTTAAATATCACATAAATAAATATCTAATCCTGAATTTTGATAGTGCCATGAAGGAAGTGTACAGAAAGGATAGAGTGAGCCAGATTTATTTTAGAGAGAAGTTTGGAAAAAGCGCTCTGAAGAAGTGCCATTTAACTTGAGACCTAGAAGAAAAGAAATTAGGTAGACAAAGGGCTGAAGCCTGAGATGGGAAAAGAGTTTTCCAGAAAAAAAGATTTTTGGAGGATATGAAAAAAGATAGTGAGGCTGATATAAAACAAGAGTAGAAGAAATGGAGAATTTAAGACTAAATTTTCTTCCAAGTTCAATTGGAAATGATTCAAGAGTTTAGTGAAAAATGAAATAATACGATTTGAATTTTTAAAATATCACTTTGACCATTAGGTGGAGAATGGATTGATGAGGATTGGATCGAAATTAAAAGTAAGGGTAAGAAAGGACTTTTTTAGAACATATAAAGGTTTTCCAATGGTATCAACAGTGGGTAACAGGGGAAGAACACTACTGTAATACTCAGAATTACCAAGTTACAAAACTGTAAAAGGAGGAGACCTGAATAAGACAAAACTATGTTTTGAAAAATAATATCATGGGTCACTATTAAAAATTAACCATGCAAATTCTAAAAATATGTAGAAAAATCTTATGCAATTCTGGTTTTCCTACTGAGGCATCCTACTCAACGTACTAAAACTTTCTTTATAGCTATTGAGAAACTAAATTTTAGGAATTCCCCTTACAAAACTGTGGCAGAATTCACCTAAAGAATGAGGGAAATAGAAAGCTAACCTTTTAACCTATAGTTCTGAAGGAGATGGTTCACTTTGTAACTGATGTATATTTCCAGAGAATAAAGAGTTTCAAGATGCCATTACACTGTGCTCAATGTTCTGTTGAGTTTTACAAATTATAAAAGAGTATGTGTGAAAGGATCAAAATAAAATGAATATACTTTAATGTATTTCCATTTAATACATTTTTAAAATTCTAATAATATTTTCCTCCACACAATAAAAATAATCAGTAACAATGAACTTAAAGGAAAATATTAAGACTAAGGACCTGAGATTTGAATAGATGATCTTAGGCAAAGAGTCAGCTTATATAAATCACCATGAGAAGATTCAAGAAAACCAGAGCAAAAGAGATGAGTAAAACATCCCCCACTGATTGTCTTGTTTAAGAGATTCTTAATGAAAGGTTGTGAATTAAAAAAAATAATAGACACAACTAAAAAAAAAAAAGTTTTAAGGGGCAATATGATATACTTCAAAAGAAACCATAATCATGGCTGTCATACTTGGACTTCTAAAATGCTTAATGACTTTAGTTGTGTTATATCTATACTGCTTTCATCAGGTTTCCCCAGACCTAGCCTGGGGAAACAGAAACCTGAAAAATTGTGAAAAGTAGGCAAAATTGGTTTTCAGCATGCCCTACTGTATCAGTTACCTATTACTATGGCATGCTATATAACAAACACAAAATCTTGGCCACATACAACACTATGCATTGAATTCTTAGATATCAGTGGATAAGCTGGGGGTCATCTAATCTAGGCTGGGCTTGGCTGGAGAAGCTCTTCTCCAGGTATCTCTACTCCTTCTTATTGAATTGACACACTAGCTCAGGGATATTCTCATGACAATGGCAGAAACACAAGACTGTAAGTATAAAAACACAAGGCCCCCCAAGGTCAAAGCTCAAACAAGGCATGCTACCACTTTCACTGTGTTCTGTTAGCCAAAGCAAGTCACATGGACAAACTCAAAAATCAAAGAATAGAACAATATACTCCACCTCTTAAGTAGGGGAAGACAAAGAGTAAGTAAATATATCTGAGCAATAATATAAGCTACCACAACTCCCTTTCCTCTTCTGTTTCCCTTCTGTTGGTCCCTTTCTTTAGCTCTGGAAGAAAAATCAATTAGTAAGAGAATGAATCACAATACAAGTGACTTGATGTACTATCTCTTGGAGAAATATTTACATTTTGAAAAAGGAATATAGTACAAGCATAATCACTGATGGTGCCATTTCAGATTTCTCCTGGAAGCTGTATTTCGGGAGAGGGCCTTTATAGATGATTGTATATTAGACCAGAGGCAGACCAGCCCTGAACACCAGGAAGGGTTTTTTCCTTCTTTATTTCAATATAATTCTGGATTATATTATTTAAATGAGCTTTCTTTTTTTCTCTTTCTCTTTCAGTAACATTCTGACTCTTCTGCAACCACAGAAGCAAATCAAATGATGTGCTCAACACAATTGACAAGCCACCAACTTATTAGGTTTTACTGGCCTAGTGAACTGTTGGTATTTTGTAAGAGAAAACCATAACATCGTAATTATAAAATAATCCCAAACCCAACCTACTGAAACTGCAACATTATCATTTTCATTTGTGTTCTTTATTAGCTATGAGGATTCAAATTTCCAAAGCCTTTTTGGGCTTTTAACACACACACAAAACCCACAAACAGCTGCAAACTGCCATGAATGCTATTTTACATTAAATGGAGTATCAAAGATAATATTTTTTTCTTCTTTTGGACAACTTATTTTCTAAGTCACACATATAAAACTTCCCAAAGTACTACCAAATACATAAATATATCCAGTATGGAACTACTCTTTAAGAACCTTTCAGGATTCTGTATTCCCTGCTAATTCCCCACTGGCTCCTGCCATGCACACATTTTTCCATAAGACTTACCTCCACACCACTACCTGCCAGAAAGATACAACTGCACATCCTCTTACTGACTGTCATATCTCATTACATTTTTTTAAACAATTCCCTTATACAATCTGCATTTTACAGGTGTGGAGTACCAGGACTGTGAAAGAGAGAATAACTTATCCAGAGTTTATATAGTTAGTAGCTTGCAGTAACAGACTGCAATAAATTCTTCCTAGGAGGAAGGAGACAGTGCTGGTAATTATTGTATAAGTCACTAGCAGAATAGCCACCACAATAATAGTAATAATCATAGCTGAATTTTATTAAGCGCTATTCTTTGTGAGGCATAATGGTAAACTCTTCAAATAAATTATGGGTTTTTTTCTCACAACTATTCTGTGATTTATGTTTTATTATTATCTTCTTTGTTTGATGAGGAAATAGGCACAGAACACTCAAGTCATTCCCTCAAAATCACACTGCTAACTTTGAACTCAGAATATGATCTCCTATCAACTATGTTCTAGAATCATGTGTCATCTCAGGTCTATGCGTGGTGATGGATCAGAAATCAAGTGAAAGACCAGAATCCCATCTGCTGACACCAAGACCACACATTTGGGCCACACTGCCACTGGTTGAGACGACTTTATTTACTAATGTGTAGTGACGGAAGTTTAAACAGGAAGTTATCAGATATGAAAAGTCAGCCCAAGGCATAAAAAATCAAAACATCAAGAGTTAATCCCCAGGGAGAAAAATACGGCATGAGTTTTCTCATCATTTTGCATATTAGGCAACGATGGATTCCAGGGTATGGAAATCCCAGAGCGAGTGACTGTATCAGGCTGGAGAGGACAAAAGAGCAGGTCCTGACATCTGGTTCCTGGATTTTGCCGGTTCCTCTCTCTCAGGACTCATGGGACTATGTAAAACCGCGACATCCTGGACACAACCATAGCAACCGGAAATTGTCTGGGAAACCAAACTTGCATGCTTGGTTAATTAATCTTGCTGCCAGGAAAGCAACAACGAAAGAAATCACATAAAATACATAAGAAAAAAAAAAAGGAAAGCTGAATATTGGAGTCAGTACAGTGAGGAGAGTAACCAAGGACGGAGTGTTATAGGATTAAATTCCAGCCCTGCTATGGACTAACAGAAATCTTTGACTGGTCATTTAAACTTCCAGATCCTCAGTTTCCAGATCTTTAAGATGAGGGCAGGGAGAGATGGAGGGTAATCAAATGTCATTCAGTTTTATTTCCAGCATTAAACTTCTATTTTTCATGTTTTGTTAAGTTTCCAGAATTTCTGAAGAAAAATCATTCGTTTTTCACACTTAATTAAAACCAGACATAAAAATGAGCTACTATATCCTTATCGGTATGCAGCTCCATGTTTTGTCACATTTTTTAAGTCATGCAACAACTGAAAGAGATACTTGCAGCTGAGTTTTACGCTAGGACTTTTGACTCTTGCCATATATATACTGGGACCTTCTGTAGTGATAGAAGCACTTAGAATTTCCTCAAGTGAATTCTGTTATTTCAAAGGGTATAAATTCGTACTTTAAAACATGTAATTGTGTGATGATAAAAAGAAACCTTTGTCTGTTTGTTATTTGCGTTATTTATTTTTAAACATGGACAGTCCATTAGTTTTTCCTACTACATTTTTTTCCTCCACGTTACCCGGGATTTTCCTGTCTTATAAGATGAGCAAACGCTATAATCAGTTTTCTTCAGGCTTGAAATTACCAGTGCTACAAGAAGATGGCACTTTTCTTCCAAATCCTTGCTTCAGTTATTTGTCATGAAAAATTTCTTTTGGGGGCTGAAATTCCTTGCTTGCACTTTTCCCAGAAGTGAATTATTTTAAGGAATTTAACTAAAATATATCCAGATAAGGTATATGTGCTTACCAAATGTCATTTTAAAGAAGGAGAACACCTCCTCCCATTGCTTTTGTGTTACATAGGTGAGCAAAACTTAAATCTCAAATTATTAGGCACGTACTATTTTCATTAAAATAAAAAAAAACATGTTTTTCCTTTTTTCCTTTATTTTTCTATGAATTTCTCCTTCCTCAGTGTGTGCATCTTTTTGAAACTAGCCCAACACTAGGTTTGTTGACAATGTGAGGAGCAAATAGTACTATTTCCTGATGCTGTGCAACATTTGAGAAAAAGCTCAGAAAAGTGGTCCTGTAGAAATTGTGTATCACCAAGTTTAATAGTTTTTTCTTTGCAGTTGAAAAAATGAGAGATGGGAACTGCCAAACTTCAGTTTGTATTTTCTGTATTATACCTACTGATACTATATGAGCACAATATTCCTCATACCAATTAGTCATGAACATGAACTTGCACAATGTTTTAAAACACTTCCCAATCCCCTGGGAACCATAACAGGCACTGAATTTAGAAACAGAAATTCCCTTTATTGTTATAACTTGCAAGTCTCCTACACAGAGTCATTTTTACACCTTTTAAAAAAGTAATCTGCAGTTTTTTTCCTTGTGTAGTTGCAAGAGAAAAATAAAATTAATACTGAGAAAATATGCATGCTTTCTGGAATGTAAGACAGAAAAAAAACAAACTACAATGAACTTAACTAAATAAATAATTTTTATTATATACTATTGGTACTGTGAACTAAGTATATCTTTTCCCATTTATAACTGTAACACCAGGTTATCTAATGAACCTATTTTATTTAAGTAAAGCCCAAAATCATAGAAATTTAGAGTGTCAGAGGAAGGAACATTGAGCCTAAATCTCTCATCTTATTAATGAGGAAACTGAGGCTTAGACTGGTTAAATGAATTGTCCCAGGGTCCACTGGTACTTGAAAATTTGCATTCAAATCATGAAGTTCTTACTCAAGTGATGCTATGGTGCAAATCTTCTGAAAAAGGATATACAAATTTCACAATATATTAAATATTAAACCTATACAAACTCAAGGTAAACACATAGCAATATACTTGATCATGATTGAGTGAATCGATTTGTTCTTAATTTAAGTAATTTTATTCTGTAATTTCTTTGTCTTTTAGAACCCAATCCAATGCTTATTAAGCATTTTCTAAGTACCCGACTGTGTTCCAGACATAGAGACAAACAAGATGAGTGTTGTTTTTTATACTCAAGTATGTAAATGTATTTAGCTTGAATTACTGATTTCCATTTTCTGAAAATAATTTATGTTCTTTTTCCATTTAACCTTCTGAAAATTTTAAATTTTCTTTATTAGACTCAAGTTACTCACTGCAGCATGTAAGGGATAATTAACATCAACAGGTACACCAATAGTATGTCTATTTACGGCAAAAACTGAATTTTAATTAATTTTTTTCATTGTAGTTAAAGTAAAATTCTCAGGCCCCTGCTTTGATTTCCTCAGTAACTTAGACTTATTTTATTAACTAAAAATTTATTCCTACAAGAACTAGATAAAGGTACTATTAGTAACCCTAGGAGATAATATTAATAATTATCATTTCCGTAGAAATTTACAAGTCACCAATGGCTTACAAATGATTGTGATGGGTGATTACCATTGCATTTGTGTTTAGATTTAAGTCTATAACAAAATTTGTTATCTATGTCTACACTAATTTATAAATAAATGTATGTATGTATGTTTCATATACTTTATTATTTATGCTTAAAGCCAATTGTGTGACATGTGCTATTGATTTTTGCTGTTCAAGATACTACACAAAAAGGAGAGATACATAATGAGAATGTGAGGAGTCAGGGAAAATCAGGCAATGATTTTGGGGCTGTCAGATACAGCTGTGACAGGATGATAGATGCTATTACAGACAGTTGCAAAGGAAACAAATGAGCCCAGCATTGGACAGGGGCAGCGGTGGGGTGAGCTTTACAGAAGTGGTGATTCCTAAGTTGACTGTTGAGGAAGTGTAAGAATCGATCAGAAACAGAAAAGGAGAAAGGATATTCAAGGCAGAAACAAAAACATGAATTTAGATAAGGAAGTCCAGGAGAACAAGGGATAATTTAGGGATGGAAAATGATTGGGTAGTGTCTGGGTATCTGTTTGGAGACAGGAAATGGTTGGCAATGAGACGGGAGAGAGGAGAGGAGATACAATGGAGGTCTTTGTATATCTTACTGAGAAATTTTTTTTATTGAAATATACTTTACATATCATGCATTTACTCCATTTTAAGTGTACAATTAGATGATTTTCAGTGAATTTACCGAGGTGTACAGTTAAATTTGAATTTTTAGCTTTAATTTGAGACAGTACATACTGTCATAAATGAAGAAAATGGAGAAGCAAGGCTTGTTGGAAAGAATAATACGTGGATATAAAAGTCAGAGAGAATATTAACTTAAAACGGCACCTGGCTAGAATTTGCTAACATATCTTCTCTCATATTATTTCCAAATAGTATTTGCAGAGCCATATACAAAGGAAAAAAGGAAACAAAACAAAGCAAAACTTCATTATACCCCAAATTAAATTAACTGAAACTAATTGGTAGAGCCTACAACAAATCTCACTGGTTACAAAGGGTAACAGAACAGGACTGAGAAATACAATTTGTAGCCTGAGCCTAAATCCTTTGATAGAGAGCATCAATACTAGGGAACGTTAAGTGATTATTTTAAAATAATAAGCTATCATGAAAGGCTAATATATAGTATATTACTAAGAAAAGATAAACAATTTTTTTAAGTCTCAAAATATTAAGGGGGTACACAAGTTTTAGGAATGTAACATACTCTTTCTAATGTAAAGAGAATAGAAACCGAGGTGGGGGGATGTATATATCAGCTCCTATCCTCTGAGAAGCAAGTGCCAAGATGGGACTAGGTGTGTGAGAGATTTATTGGAGAAAATGCCTCTGGAGGAAAAATAGGCAGGAAACTTCAGGATATTAGAAGAGTCATTCCATTGTGATGCAGGTCTGACCACAGTGGAGGAGAGAAAAAAGGATAAATTTGGGCAGGAAATGTATTAGACTGTGGCACAGTTCTAAGAAAGTTTCAACAAAGTTGATGGGGAGTTCTTGAGCCAAAATGGGCTGTCAGAAGAGCCCTGTATTTTCCATAACTTGTTTGTCTTGGTATCCCTGCCACACTCAGGCATTGGCTCGGAGCAACTCACGTGGTTTCTGTGCCAATGCCATGATGGATTTCAGAGGGCCGCAGCTGGGGACCTCTGTCAACTATGCTCCCCACAATCAAACCTCTGAAAGCCTCACTTTCATGTTTTCATTGCTGCCACAATGTAGTTAATTTAAATAAGAGAAAACCACAAGAATTTGTAGATAAAGTAATGATATACTTGGAAACCCCAAGAAGATCAACAGCAAAACATTTGTTATTTAAAAGGTGGTTTAAAATTTATCTGTGGGGCTGATGATGTTCTGGAATTAAGATGAAATTGCTTTTCAGGTAAGTAAGCACACTCTACATGCTATAGGTTGTGGTGAAGCACAAAGACTTTATTTATTCATGATTGCATATATTCAGAAATAATAATAATGATCCAAACACTACATATAAACCACCAAAATCTCACGGCAGTCTATCTAGCTTTCATATTCTGTGCTATTAAGTAGAAAAACAGAATAAATGTATTTTCATAGATTATATCCTGGCACTTCTATAATAGCAGAATATTAAAAATGACTATATATCTCAAAAAGAAAAATATAAATGAATGTCTTTGCATACATGCAATGAAATAGTATTCAGTTATTTAATAAATCAGTCATTTCAAAGAATTTGTGCTGAAATGGTAACTTTTCAAAATAAGTGAAATTTAGTAGTGTATAAATACATTTCTAAAATGTGATCCTGATTACACGCACACACACACACAGAAAAAGCAAATGCAAGGAAACAAACAAACACTCATGCATAATTTTTGAGGATTGAATTAGGAATAATTTAATGTTTGTCCTTTAGGCTTTTTAGCTCTTTTCAAATTCTTTATTATACATGAAGTGCAAAGTCAGAATATAATTTTGTAAAATAATCTTGAAATATACAAAATATTATAGTAGAAATGTAGTCATCATTGATGCTGTTTGTCAAATATTTCTGGTCTCCCCCTTTCAAGCATTTGGTAGAAATGCACTTTTTTAAAATTTCAGTGAGCTAACACTGCTTATATTATCCTAGAAATGCACTTTGTGGTGGCCTTGTGGCTATGTGGAGCCACATGACTAGATGGAAGCAGTGAGTTGAGAGAAGAAGCATAATGTGTCATTTCCAGGCTGGGGCATTTAATTGCTGATGTAAGATACTCCATAATGCACTTTCCTCTCTGTATTGATGACCAGAAAAGAAACATTGAAAGTGGTGGTTGCTTCATCAGTCTGACTATCCAAGAAGCTACCCAAAGCAAAGCCCCTCTACCCACTTGTGATTGGCACGTAGTATGAGTGAACAATGAACCTGTGTTTCTTTAAGCACCGAGACTTGTAATTTGTAGTTTCTGTAACATAAACTAGTCCATTATGACTGACACAAAATTGATTACCAGAAAAGGGGTACTGACATAACAAAAACCTCAAATATGAGGCATTAGCTTTAGGACTAGTTGTCATACAGGGAGAAAACTAACAAAATTGCCCACAATTTATATATATGAGAGAGAGAGAGAGAGAGAGAGAGAGAGAGAGAGAGAGAGAGAGAGAGAGAGAGAGAGAGAGAGAGAGAGATCTCAGAGATCTCAAAAATAATTGTGGACAATAAGTCTGTGGTATTTTTGCCAAAAACAAATAATCTCAATCTAATCATGAGAAAACATTGAACTAAACCGAGTTAAGACTTATTCTACCAAATGCCTGACCAGTACTCTTCAAAAGTGTCAAGGTCATGAAAGACAGGGAAAGAATAAAATAACTGTCACAAATTAGAGGAGACTAAGAAAACATAACAATTAACACACTATTGGATCCTGTAAAAGAAGAAAAACATCACTGGAAACAGTGATGAAATTTGAATTAGGTCTATAATCTAGGTAATATTGTTAATTTTCTGAGTTTGATAATTATACAATTGTTATGTAAGATGTTGATGTTATGGGAAGCTGGATGAAAGGAATATGAAAACACTCCATACAATATTTGCAACTTCTCTGTAAATTTAAATTATTTCAAAATAAAAAGTTGAAGAAAACTATATAGTGGAGAAGAGCTGAGTAACTTTGTTAAAAATTTCATGCAAAGGTGAGTAAAGAATTCTTCATGCAAAAAACTGAAAGAATTGTGTGTACGTGTGTGTGTTTACACAGAGAACAAACTGGAATAGATTATAAAGAAACCACAAACTTGTAATAAAAATTGTTGCAATTCTCTGAAACATAAAACAGTATTTGAACTTCCAAACTACTAGACAAAACAAGATGAGAAAGCTACACAATCCCCAAGAAAGACTTGTCCCAAATCTCACTTAAAATGTGGAAAAAGATGGTAATAAAAAGGGAAGACCCATCTCAAGTCACAGAAGAGGGTCTTAAAAATCAATAGCCAGGGAGTACCTCCTAGGGAAGGAATTTAGAATCTAATCCAGAAACATTCTCTATACTCCAATGTCTGTGCAGTAACATTTCAGAATCATTAACCATGACTCTACATGTGTCCTATTCTTTATTTTTTTTCAAATAGGTTGGTTTATTGCAGTTATGCAGAACCTGTTTCTCCATTGTATATGGTGGAGATGGAGTGGGGAGATAACTTGTATTTATTTGTTGGGTTTTGATCATGGATTCTGTCACAACAGAACCCTATCTAAGACAACCACGTCAATCTTTGTGATAGAGCCAACTCTGTGCTCCTGTGTAAGGAACTTGATGCTTTGACTAAAAGAGACCTATGGTTTATTTTCTTAGAGAGGAGATACACAAGCACACCTCAGAGATATTGTGGGTTCAGTTCCATACCACAACACTGCAATAAAGCGAATATCCCAATAAAGCAAGTAACATGAATTCTTTAGTTTCCCAGTGCAGATAAAAGGTATGTTCATATTATATTGTAGTCTATTAAGTGTGCAATGGCATTTAAAAATGTGCATACCTAATTAAAATACTTCATTACTAAAAGTGCTAACAATCATTTGAGCCCTCAGAAAATCATAAAGCTTTTGTTGGTAAAGGGTCTTGCCTTGATATTGATGGCTGCTGACTGATCAGGGCGGTGGTTGCTGAAAGCTGGGGCGGCTGTGGCAATTTCTTAAAGTAAGACAGCAATTAAGTTTGCCATATCAATTGACTCTTCCTTTCATAAAAGATTTCTCTGTAGCATGTCGTTTGCCTGCCTTTTACCCACAATAGAATTTCTTTCAAAATTGGAGTCAGTCCTCTCAAACCCTGCCGCTGCTTCATCAATTATGTTTATGGAATATTCTAAATCCTTTATTGTCATTTCAATAATATTCACAGGGTCTTCACTAGGAATAGATCCCATCTCAAGAAACCACTTTCTTTGCTTACCCATAAGAAGAAACTCCTCATCCATTCAAGTTTTATCACAAGATTTGAGCAATTCATTCACATCTTCAGGCTCTACTTCTCGTTCTAGTTCTAGTTCTATTGCTATTTCCGTCACTGAAGTCTTAAACCCCTCAAAGTCATCCATTTGGGTTGAAATCAAATTCTTTCAAACTCTTGCTAATGTTGATATTTTGACCTCTTCCTGTGAATTATGAATATTCTTGATGGCATCTAGAATGGTGAATCCTTTCCGGAAGGTTTTCAGTGTACTTTTCCCGGATCCAGCACAGAAATCTGAATAAACATTTCTCACAAGAACACATACAAGTGGCCAACAGGTATATGAAAAAATGCTCAATATCACTAATTATCAGAGAAAAGCAAATCAAAATCACAGTGAAATACCATCTCATTCCAGTTGAAATGGCTTTTATTAAAAAGACATAAAATCACAGATGATGGTGAGAATGTGGAGAAAATTGTAAATTAGTACAGCCACTATGGAAAACAGTATGAATGTTCCTCAAAAAACTAAAAGTAGAACTAATATATGATCCAGCAATCCCACTGCTGAGTATATATCCAAAAGAAAGAAAATCAGTATATCAGAGAGCTACCTGCACTCCCATGTTTACTGCAGCACTATTCACAATAGGCAAGATATGGATTCAACTTAATGTCCATCAACAGATAAACAGATAAAGAAAATGTGGTATATGCACACAATGGAATATTATTCACCCATAAAAAGAAGGAAATCTTGTAATTTGCAACAACATGGGTTGAACTGGAGGGCATTATATTAAGTGGCATAAGCCAGACACAGAAAGACAAATATCACATTCTCATTCATATGTGGGAGCAAAAATATTTGATCTTATGGGTAGAGAGTAAAGTAATGGTTCTCAGAGGCTTGGAAGAGTAATGGGAAGAGAGGGGATAAAGGGAGGTTGGTTAACGGATGCAAAATATAGTTTGATAGTAGGAATAGGACCTAGTATCTAGTAGCACAATAGGGCCACCATAGTTAAAAATAATTTATTGTGTATTTGAAAATAACTAGAGGAGTGGATTTGGAGTGTTCCCAATGCAAAGAAATGATAAATGTTTCAGGAGATATATGATACAACTTCTTTGATTTGATCATTACACACTGCATGCTTATATCAAGATATCATACATACCTCATAAATATGTACAACTACTGTTAACTCATAAAATTTAAAGAAAATAGCATTTGTCAAGTACAAAAAAAAACAAAGTACAATAAAACAAGAGATGTCTTTAGATGTATTTTTTATGAGACAAAGAGGGTAATCCAAATAGTTAGTATTCAGTAAGTAGGACTATTTGTCAAATATTATTGTTCTTCAGTTACTAGTGCTGTTTGATAAATATTTCTGGTTCTTCTCCCATTGGTGTTTATGGTAGGCCTATAATTTCTGGTCTTCATATGGTTGGATGGTACTGTGTTCTATATCTGAATAAAAATGATGTTTGTGACTACTGAGATGGCTTATTGAATAGCTAAATTGTGGCCATCCATAGGTCTTTTTCCCCAATTTGGTCATGACAACCCCCGCTGATGACTCATGACAGATATGTAGCATAAGCAAGATATCAACTTTATCATCATTATCATCTACATCTTTGGAGAATTGGGAAAATTGGGAAAATTTTGTTACTGTAGAACAGCCTAGTTCATCTGACTGAGACAAACTACATATCAAATTACCATAACATGTTCCTGTTATATAAATCCTTAGTACTTAGTTCATAATATTATGTTATGCTTTATACTTAGGAAGACAAAACATTCAAGATATGAAGGATTCTAACTTTCTGGATATCTACTTACAAGACAGTCATGTTTATTGCTCCTAACAACAAAATACTCAGCATAGGTACTTAATAGATATTTTTAGTGAATTTATGTATTAAACTTGTATATTTATCAATGAATATACAGAAGCATGAAACAAAACCAAAAATAAATTCTATTGACTGTCCCATGGAAAATGAACAGTAGTAAACAGCCTAAGAGAGATATCTATTTTGAGGTTAATATCAATTTAAAAATCTAATAGTGAACAATTTCACATAAAGGGAACATAAACAACAATGCCTAAGACTCAGGCTCAAGATCATTTCTTGAAATTTTCATAAGAAATAGCAGATTTAGCTTTTCTCTATAAAGTGTCCAGCTAAGGGAAGACAGGTTCAAAAATATGTCTAAAATGTTAAATTAGGATACAAAAACAAAATCAAAATGAAAATGTGTGTGTGTGTGTGTTCACACTAGGCTGCTATCATATTTTGGTGTTAAATTGGGGCTCAACATAAAATTGGTTATAGGAAAGTATATTTACCCATAATATATGAGAAACCTAAATAGGATTAATTGTTAAATACCATGCATCATTTCAACTGCATTGCTTACTTTAGTAAGTACATTACTTTTGACTTTTGTGAATTAGTGTATGATAGTGGTAGAATTGAAAAAAGTAGGTCATTGACCGTGTCCAGATGGGCAAAGAAATTTAGCTTGTGGGAAAGTAGGCCAATTGCACCACAATTAAGACATCTGCCTGCTTAATTACTGCTGCATTAAAAAGATAACCTTCAAATTTTCTTCCAGCTATACTGTCACTGCAAAGTTTCACTATGACACAGTTTGTCAACCAAGAGGGTTAAAATTTTAACATATATTTCTTGATAATTGTCATATTTGTCCATTTTACATGTTTAGTGAGAATCTAATGTTACAATTAAATCATCATAATATTATTGTCTCTTTGTTGAGCACTGTATTTCAATGTAAGATGTGATCTGTAATTGATTCAATTTAATTCAGCCAGCTGTTGTATTTTAAGAGCAATTTGCTTTTCTCACTTTGTCTTTTTCATTGTTTTCCTTCCTATGTTTCTGAGAGAAATAGTTATTTAGTTAGCAGGAAACACTCTTAAATATCAAATATTTAAAGCTATAGAGCCACAAATTTCAAATAATATCCATGTTAGGCCTCTGCTAAGAACAGAGAAATTTGATTTATGTGATAATTTTTTTGTGGTTTGCTAAGAGGTTCATTAACAAAAACAACAAAATCATAAGCAGTTCAATAATCTTTGAAATTTGTGAGGTGTGCATAAAAAATATTACCACATTTGTCTTTTCTTTCTATAGTCACATTTCCTTTGAATAATTGTGTGATGATATTCCTTTAAAAATAATAAGAAAGAAAAATAGCAAAGAAAAATAAAAGATCATATATATCATTATACTCCTTAATAAAAAGCAATAACATATAAATAAGATGTGATGGAACCAGTAGCATATTCTAAGCAAAGCAAAGTTAATAATATAAGGTTAAATTTTAAGTGTTAATAAATTTTCCATCTAGTGTTTATGCTATTTTATTCACTTCTTTATAAAAAATACATCATCTAGCTTAGTACTTTCTATATAGTATATATGCAGTAAATATTTCTTGAACTGATTTAAGTGAATTTTTATTTAAAATTGCAGTAAACACATACCTGTATAAACTTTCTCCTTCACCAACGTTTGCCTAAACTCATTAAGTTACATCTTGGAATGTACTATTAATAAAATACATTTCCCTAGGAAAAAATATCTTAAGGAAGTGCTTAGATTTTGTTAGAGGATTAAGTACAAGTGCTTTCTAACTCTGGACAAGAAGAATCCTCAAAAATTAAGTCATGTGTCCTCCATCACCACTTAGGTCCACATACAAATATTGATGTATCCAGTGTTCTTAGTATTTTATATGTCCAACATAACTCCTGACAGAAATTTCTCTCAAAATGCAACTACATTTTTACTAAATACATTTCAGGAGTTGTTTGCCATGGGTTTTGGAGCTTTTAATTTTTTTACACTTGGAAAACTTCTGATATCTAGTTGAGGAGTTAGAAAACTGGAATATTGTTCCCATATAAGTCATAGAATGTGGAAACCATTGTGATCTTACCAACTTTGGAGTCTTAAGGTGCTTTTATTTTCATTTTGTACATAACTTATTTAGTTATCTTACTATTTTTACCTATATCGTGCCAGATATTCTCATTAGATTGCAAACTTGATAAAGGAGTATATTGTGAGATACTTGTTTTCATGATTGATATGGTTGGTTCTAAAGGAGGCTTTTCAAAATGTAGTGAGTAGTCAAAAAATGTGGTGAGCCATCCATGAAATTCTCTGTTGTAGCATGAAATTGTCTTTCTAGTTCATCTCCTCTATCCTTTGTCTTTTCCTTAATCCCTAGTGGGGTGTGGTATCCTTAGGATACAAGCACAAAGATGGAGAGAGAAAATAAAATAACGCTTTGCATTTGTGTTGTGAATAGCTGTTAATATTAGCAAAAGAAAGATGGATTTGTCCACCCTCAAAAATTTAAAGCATCTACCCCCCACCCAGTAATAAAGAGTAAGAATCTGTTTATTCCTTTCCAGAAATAGTCAGGAGTGTAACACAGTACCTAGGAGCCTTGTGACACTTCTGAAGGACCTTGATCCTGATGGTTAAGTAAAGAGAAGACTGAGGGGATCAAAGAGAGAAAATGGAGGTCTATCAGAGGTGGAACCTGTATGCACTGAAAGATAACAAGGAAAAAGTGGAGTCCAAAGGACTCCATATTCATGATCCTCTAATTATTTTCTGTAATAAATCCTTTAATAGGTTTTTTTTCCTACTGTTACAGCTTCTGAGACTTTGTAAGTATAAGCAAAGGATTATGAGGAGCACTATAGAATGTTAGAGCTGGAAAAGGCTTAGAATCAAATTTTAAGAGGAGTTCTCTAATAAATATATGAGATGAGGAAATAAGACCAAGAAAAGTTAAATTTCTTGCAGATTAAAAAGGATTTATGCTTATAGAAGACTGAGGACAAAGAGCTAATACCATACTTACCTTATCCAAAGATGATAATTTTTTTCACAGGTATACCCTGTTATTACAGATTTATTCTATTTTACAAAACACACATGAAAAGAAAAGATATTTCTTCACATATTCATTCTTTCCTGAAATTAAATCTAATGTTTAGTGGTGGGGGAAAACGACAAACAGAAGGCAAGACATCACTTCCTACTTTTTCTATAAAAGTTATTTCCTCAAGTCCTCTGTTTATAAGTGATCAATTGTAAAATAAAATAGATATACCTATTTCATATTATGATTGATATTCTATATAACTTTTTTTGTTTTTATTGATGAAAATTTAGTTTATGTTTTGGGTTGTAATATGTTAACCAAGGATCTAACAAACTTTGTCTTCTATAAATTAATTTTATCATAGCATTTGGGCTGAAACTGCATGTATGTATAAATGTGTTGAAGTGTTTGCTTGTAAATACATGATTATATATTATCTATATCCTTAAATGTAAATTTCTTCACAGTAGAGACCATCAAATTAAGTACTTCATCTCTATAGAATGATGTGATATAAAGGTATATTAAATGTACATTGCCAACTCTAGAAAATGCATATATTAAAATTTACTAAATTTCCTCTATTCATTATATTAATGACTAGTTTAAAATGATCCCTCCTTTTTGATTTTTATAGGGATGACTTGCTTTGATGTCCACACTAAAGGCAATGACAATATGTCCTCTACATTTAATTTAGAGATCACAATGCATCTTTTTCTCTATTCATTTGTTAACTTTTTCTCTTAAATTTGTCATTCTGAAATTAAACCATCATTCAAACCAAAAGGAAAAAGAAAATACTCCAATCAACTTCTATACTTAAACAAACTAAAGTTCTTGTTATTAAATTATTGTACTCATTCCCTCATGCAATGCCTAGATCTACTCCAACTGTGGTAATTGCTAGAAATGTTATTAAATAGTAAACAGCTAGAATTAAATATAAGTTCAACAAAAAGCAGTGTTATTCAACCCCATATTTAAACAAAAATCTTCTGTGTTACTCTCGTGTTTGTTAAATATACACATGGTGTTTCATTTCTAGCTGGTGGCAAGAGAAGAAAAATAGTAAGAGACAGGAGAATGGACCATCACTGATCTAATGGGTTATAATTGATTAAAAATTTAATAAATTTTTTTTGGGCAAACAATTTTCCTGAGATTCATTAAAAGCAGCTCATTGTTTTATGAGATTGTCATAAACAGAAAGTATTCTTATGCTCATCACATGTTCAATGAGTGAAAAATTGTGTGTGTGTGTGTGTGTGTGTGTGTGTGTATACACACACATATACTAGGATCTAAAACCTTCAGAAAAAGAACCTCTACAGTATATGCAGAATTACTATTTACTGGGGGCCAAGATCATCTACTAAAAGCAGCCTGCACTTGCAATTTCCATCAAAATGCCAATGTCATATTTCACAGATCTAGAAAAAGTAATTCTAAGTTTCATTTGAGACCAAAAAAGAGCCCAATTAGCCAAAGCAATCATAAGCAAGAAGAACAAATCTGGAGGTATCATATTATATAACTTCAAATTATACTACAAGGCTATAGTAACTAAAACAGAATGGCACTAGTGTAAATGTAGCAAAACAGACCAATGGAACAGAATAGAGAATCCAGAAATAAAACCATATAGCTATAACCAACTGACAAAGCAGAGGCAAGGAATTTATGACTAAGACCCCAAAGGCAAATACAGTAGCAACAAAAATAAATGAATGGGCCTTAATTAAATTTAAAAGCTTCTGCACAACAAAGGAAATAATCAACAGAATAAATAGAAAACTTACAGAATGGGAGAAAATATTCACAAACTTTACAACTGGCAAAGGACTAATATCCAGAATCTATAAAGAACTCAAACAAATCAGCAAGAAATAAAACAAACAAACCCATCAAAAAGGGGGCAAAAGACATGAACAGATGTTTTTCAAAAGAGAATAGACAAATGGCCAACACACATGAAAAAATATTCTATATCTCTAATCATCAGGAAAATGCCTATTAAAATTACAATGATATACCACCTTATCCCTATCAGAATGGCCATTATTAAAATGTCAAAAAATAATAGATGCTGGCGTGGATGCAGAGCGAAGAGATCGTTTATACACTGTGGTGGGACTGCAAATTAGTACAATGCCTATGGAAAACAGTATGGAGATTCCTCAAAGAAATAAATGTATACCTACCATTCTATCTGGCAATCCCACTACTGGGTATCTACATAAAGGAAAAGAAATCATTATATCAAAAAGACACCTACACTTGAATGTTTAATCACAGCACAATTCACAATTGCAAAGGTGTGGAATCAACCTAAGTGCCCATCAATTCACCAGTAGATAGAGAAAATGTGGCACATATATACCATGGAGTACAACTCAGCCCTAAAAAGGAATGAAATAATGTTGTTTGAAGCAACTTGGATGGTACTGGAGACGATTATGGTATGTGAAGTATCTCAGGAATGGGAAACCAAGCACCATATGTTATCACTGATAAATGGGAGCTAAGTGATGGGTACACACAGGCACAAAGAGATGTAGAAGACATTGGAAACCAAGAAAGTAGAAAGGTGGGAGTAGAGGTGAGGTATTAAAATTTACCTATTGGGTACAATGAACACTATTCTGGTGACAGGCATACCAAAAGCCCTGAAGTAGTTATTATACAAGGTATCCATGTAACAAAAGCATTTGTTCCTCCTTAATATTTTGAAATTTAAAAAGTGAAAAAAGAATTGCTATTTATTAACAAAAGTCTTAATTTCACATGGATTTACCTTTTGAAAATCAAATTGCACAATAACATATTAAGGTATATTTATATTCTGTAACCATTCTTTGTGTCAAAGTCTTTTTCCACTGTATAAACTCACACTTGCAATCTTCAATCTTATGATTTTCCCCTATATTTACTTTCTTACTATTTTACTTATATTTATCTGTTTACCTAAGGTAGTTAACACCTTTTAAGCCGTTTTTTATTGGGAAATAATCATGATAAAGAGATCCTAAATACATAGAGTTGCATATACAAACACACTGTATTCTTTCCTTATAGGAAGCCACTATAAGTTTCTTGTGAACCTTCCAGAAATATCCCAAACATATATCCACACTTTTGAAACATTTTTGCTTAAATGAGCATTATATGCACTTTACACATTCGTATGTGTGTATTATCTGTTTTATATTTTCTTAGGATTTCTTTTATGTGTTTCAATATTAGCATGGAAGAACAGAATTCCTATTTTTTTAATAGCTGATATTACAATTGTACATATTATAATTGATTTAAAACAGATCATGACTAAAACAACCTTTAGGTTCATTTCAGGATTTTCATATGAAGTAATGTTGAAATGACAAGCATTTTACATATTTTAGTATGTTTTGATCATGTTTAAAAATGTATGTGTAGGATAAGTAACTGAAACAACTAGATTAAAAATATGTGCATTTAAAAAATTTCTATATTGCCAAATTACACTCCAAATGATTGTTTCCTTTCTTTATTTTTGTTTTGGTTTTCATAGAATATTTACAATGAATTATAAACTTTCAAATCTATGTCAATATAAACAAAAACCTGTGCCTCAACTTTTTTTTGAATTTTCAAATTTAGAATTTGGGTCTTCTAACATGTTTGCTCATATGTTGTATATTATTTTCTCTATAATTGTATGATATTACATTTTCCCATTTTTATTGTTTTGTGGGCTTTTATTACTAAGATAAAAGAACTCATCATATGCCAATAAAATAAGCCTTTTTCCATGTAGCTGGCTAATACTTTTGTTTGCTTTATTTGTATTTTGATACTGTATATGTTCTATTTTGCCCTAAAGAAAATGTAGCTTCTCCAGTATTTATTAGCAGACTTCTCTGTGCCAGATCCTTATCTGTAAAGTGGGCATAAAGCTAGCATTATAGAGTCTTCAGAAGGATTCAATCATTTCATCTTAAATTTAAATGTTTAAATGAACACCTAACACATAACAAACAATTTGCAATTACTGGCTATCATTACCATCATCATCATCATCATGGCCATTTTATTTGTTTAATCAGATTTGCCAGTATTTTTAGAACTTCTAACTTTTTGGCTTCCTTATAAAGTTATTGCTCAATCTAAAATTATTAAATATTTTTAAAATATCTTATGTTTTCTACTTGTTCTCAAACATTGCTTTGTAATATTTACTTGATCTGAAATGCCATATTTAATACATGCTAAATGTTCATGTTTTGAAAATCTCATTCTGAACTCAGTATTTTGTTTCTTTCATCTGCCTGTGCTTTCTTTTACTAATGAAAATGTAGTTTAATGGGTACATTCTATTTAGCATTCTTGTTTTCTTTTTCACGTAGAATTTTAATATACTACAAATAATTATGTTGATTATTTTATAGGGGTATCTTAAATTTCCAGATTAACTTGGGCAGGAAAGATATATTTACATGATTTAGTCTTAAGCTAAGAGCAATCTTAGGCTTTTAATGGTCATACTTTAATTGAACTTTAAAGTTTTTCATATAAATCTTAAACATTTCTTAACTTTAATTTGGTTTTTCTCCCCTATAAGTGAGATTGCTTCATTTATTTGCATTTTTAATTGGATGCTGTTCAAATCTAAGATTTTGATAGTTGTTCAAGGATCGCCAAACTAAGACTCTCAGGTCATATTCAGCCAGTCCTCTTGCTATTTTTGTAACTAAAGTTTTATTATTATCTTTCATGACAGGTCTAGAGGCAGGGTGATTCCACAGCTGGTTCAGCAGCTCAATGATGTCATCAAGGGTCATCTTGTGTTTTCTATCTTTCTATTCTATCATTCTCACCATATCAGAGTTACCACCACTCATGTTTTCTAGGTAGCTACAGCAGTTCTCAGCTCCACATGCAAATTTAACTATATCCAACAAAGCATTTGCTATTTTAAGACTAACATGAGGAAAGCAATTTCTGCCAGCAAGTAATTAGGGGGTAGGGAGCTGTTGGTTAGGGAACTAACAATATCTGCCACACTTTTTAAGACTTAAAATATGTTAAGTTATTAGAACATTCAACATTGCTTTAGCCATATCCTATTGATACTGACATATAGTGCTTGCTTATGACTATTTGTTGGATATTTATGAATTTTAATTTTGGTTTCCTTATTTACAAAACTATGTATGGTTAAAAATATGTATATGTGTGTTTGCTTAAGTCACAGTGTTTTTGTCTTATTATTAATTATTTTATTACATTATGAAAAGAGAATATGGTATGCTTATTTTTAATATTTGGAAAATTATTAGATATTCTTATTGATGTGTGTGACCAAATATACAGTCAATTTTGTAAAATTATCAAGTGGGCATTTCAAATGAAGATATGGTCTCTGATTTTAAGATAAAGGTCTTAAATATACATCTATTAGTGTCATTTAAATTTTTATTTACTTTATTGGACAGAAATTGACAGATGCCAATTAAAGATATTCAGTGATGTTTCATTCTTTTATTTCCTTCTATTCTTTAGGAGCCAAATTTAACCTTTTTAAAATGAATTCTCCTTACTTTTTTTTTGCATCCTGCCAGTTTATGTTTCTCTTCTATTTTCATTTTTCTTCTTTGAAATCTTATATCAGATCTCTTAACCCTTGTTTCAGAGAAGCCATATTTTCTCTAATATCTTTGATTTAATATAGATTTTTAAAAAAATTTTTAAAGTGTGTAACTTTTTTCTAAAATTGTTTTTGTCTATTATTTTTAATGTTTTGAACTTCTTGTTTATTTGCAGTCCTTTTGCATATGTCCTATACTAGTTATAATTTATCTTTGAATAGGTAAATGTCTTTTGGATCAACATTTCAAGCAGATTTCAGTTATATGGAACATAAATGCCTCTAGTTACTTTAAGAACAAATTTAAAGCAAACTGGAAGATCTGAAGGAATGGGCTGACAGACATTATTCCATAATAAGCAACATAGAATTGACCCACCAGAGGAGTTGTTACCTCTTCTTTTATGTTGACTTCAAAACTACAGCACCATAGCTTCAAGACATTGATCGTTAAGTCGCTCCAGTTCTTGGCTCTAGAGCCATGCCATCCTATAGGATGCATACCAGCACAAAATAGATGTCCCACATTCTGCCTCTTGACACCCTGGATGCTAGGAACTAACATTGAATGTTGCGGGGGAGTGTGAGGGAACATGACCTAGCTTGACAGCAGAAAAAATAGAAACAACACTTCCTCATTCCAAAATTCATATGAATGCATCTAATTGGCAGAATGTACATAAGTTTCAGGTCCCTAGCTACAAGGGAGCTAGAAAATAGGGCTTTTAGCTTTCCAAACTCTGAATACAGAAGAACAAATAAAAGTGAGATTGAAATGAGTATTGAGTGCCAATTAAACATATCTACTATAACCAAGCTTTCATTAAATACAGTGAAGGAGAATGACCCAGGGGTTGAGTTGACAAAATAAGCATCTTAGATTTAGATCAACAGAATTAAAACTCTTTCTTCCTGACACTCAATGGTGAAAATATTTTCCACCTACCAATCGCTAGGAGACTTGACTCTCGGTGAATCCAGCACTTTGATGATCTTTATACAGTGATTTTTTTCCCATCACTCTTCAGCTAACCAACATCAGCAACTGTAGAGCTTTATCCTAAACTGTCATTCTTCTATGCTCAGCCATAATGAAAATCTGCTTTCTCTCATGACATGTCTGCCTAATTCTGTGATCGTCAATTTTCACTGAGATTCCTTGGTATCATGTGTGCTCTACTACACTTTCAACCCTGTCCATGGTCCATGGTGTTATGGTTCAATGGATAAATGAAAAGTTTAGTAGTCTAACAACTTCTGAACAGGTATGAGAGACAAATATCAGATAATGGAAAAGGCATGTCACTTCTTTAGGGATTTTATCTGATTTGGTCCCAATTTTACTCTAATTCCTTGGGAATTTGGTGATTTCTTTTTGTTTGTTTGCTTGCTTTACCAAGTTTTGAGTCTTTACTTGTTTTTTTTTTCCCCATGGTTTTTATCTTCAATTGTTTTCAGGTAACGAAGTGACCCAATTTAATGCATCTATTTCCAATCTCATTAAGTAATCAAACAGGCACATGGTAGATAATTTGCTCTATGAAGAAAGTAAAAAGGAAATAAAAGATACTATTTTTTTTCAATTATTTGATCAAGAAATATGGGAGCTTTAAAAGCTAAAATCATAGAACATGACTCAGAAAAAGCCTTAAAAGCCAGTTAGTTCCCAAATTCTTAATTTCATAGATTAGACAACAGATAGAAATACATTTGTTTGTACTATGCTTTGTCAACTGGCATTTCAGGACAGGAGTAAAGTCAAATTTGAAACATGTAAAAACAGTAGTTTTGGGTCAGGAGCAAAACTACTTCTAATATATACACCAAGTAGGATATTTGACACAGAATTAGTTGAATCTGAAAATTCAGAAGAAAAATGGTTCCAACAACTAGTCATTGTGTTATCTTTAAGTAAATCTGGTTCAATCCTGCAAGATTCTGATGGCTCTCATAAATATTAGTTGCTCATTTATAAAGTGGTCCTGTGTAGAGGGACCGCAGATGAAAAACAGCTGCTATGATCTTCAGTTTTTTCAATTTCTTTAAACAATTTTATCTGTATCAGTGTGTTCTTCGTGGTCATATTAATTTTTCTGGATATATTTGGGCCAGAAATAGAAAAGAAAGTAATAAAAAAAAGGGTATGGGAAAGAATAGAGTCAGATATTGTGGGCATAGGACTTCTAAAAAGATAATTCTTCAACCACGTGTTTTCTTAATATCTAGACTAGCCACAAAGGAACGGTTAAATAAGCCATACCTGATCTTAAAAGCATAACATAAAACCACATGTACTCACTATTAAATTGGAACTAACTGATCAGCACTCATGTGCAAAGATGGAAGTAAAACTCAACGGAAATAATGCAGGTGGGAGGGGGGAGAGGGGGTGGGTGAAATCGACCTAACTGGTACAGTGTACACTACCTAGGTGATGGGCACACTTAGAACTTTGACTCAATCAGTGCAAAAGCAATCTATGTAACCAAAACATTTGTACCCCCATAATATTCTGAAATAAAAATGTATAACCTATCCATGCTTATTTTTTGTTATGTGAGCAAGGATATCCAACAAAGAAATTAGAATAAAACATATAAAGGCACGGTTGACAAGATGGACATTTAACAGGAATGCTCTAGATAGAGATTTTAGCTTAGTTCGGAAGATGTGCAGAAACTGATTTCCCTCAACACTGCAAGTAAGTGTTAAAATCTCCCATGCTAGTCAATTACAGTGTTCATTCTCCAACTGTTTTCAGCCTGTGGGCAGTGAAGGTGGAATTAAAGAGCAATCACCTTATAAAAAGAGCTTCATGTAGTTTACAACTCTTATTTATATCATCTTCTTAAATGCTGAAATGCTTCATTCAATATAGTATAGCATAGACTATTTTTATAAGTCTTGCTTATAAAACTGCAATCAGTGTGCAATTAAAATACCACTGCAATTAAAGTGTGTGTAATGGAACATTCAGAAATGTACACATGACTTTCCTTTATAACCACCAAGGGAAACATTTATATTCAAGTCTTCCAACTTATAAGATTCATTCGGCTAACAAGGGAACTTCGTTATTCACACAATAACTTTATACACATGCATACACACACGCATCTACTGTGGAGTGTTATGTGTTTATAAACATCCAAATGAAAATTTCAGAAGTTTGTGTTTTCAAAATTTCAATTGCTATATGAAGATAAAATTCATTTGGTGTTGTTTTTAGATGGTTCTTATATACATATATATATATACAGTTGCTCAATCCAGATTTGTTGAACTATTCGAGATTTGGAGTCTACAATACTTATGTAGTTTTTAAACCAAAGGTTCATGACAAGTTGTAATCAATAAGCAGCAAGTTGGTTGATAGATGTTCTTGTATGACTTAGGGCCCTGTGTGTCTAGTTGACACTCTGTCAACTAGAGGCTGCTTTCAGGTTCCAGAGGCTTCCCACAGTTCCCGCCATATGGGCTTTGCCAACATGGCTGTTTACTTCATCAAGCCAGTTCAGGGAGGACCTAGTCTCCTTTCAAAGGGATTTATCTGATTAAGTCAGATGCACCATCGATAATCTGTTTTACCATTATTTCACTATGGATTGATTTTGGATCTTAATTACATCTGCAAAATCCCTTCACCTTTGCCATATTTTATGGCTAGAACAAGTCACAAATCCAGTACACACTCAAGGGCAGGGAATTATACAAGGCATAAAATAGAAAGGAGTGGCAAGTGGCCATCAGGGGAGTGACCTTGGTGACTGTCTAACACAGTCCTTTTATTTTTATTTCAGCATATTATGGGGGTACAAATGTTTAGGTTATGTATACTGTCCTGGCCCCCCTTGCCCCACCCGAGTCAAAGCTTCAAGCGTGTCCATCTCCCAGACGGTGCGCATCACACTCATTATATATGTATATACTCATCCCCTCCTCCCCCCTCCGGTCTTCCCAATGCCAGGTAAATGTTATTCCTGTATGTACACTTCGGTGTTGCTCAGTGAAACCAATTTGATGGTGAGTACATGTACCACAATCCTTTAAAGGAATCAAAGAGAAAAGCTGTTTTAAAAAATCTAAATTTGATCCTTTTTTAATCAAATGCTGTATACAATTTTCTTAGCTTCTCTATTGCAGTTCTTTTTTGTTTGTAAGCAGCTTTACAAAATAGAACTGTGCCCCTACAGGGGAGATAGGCAGTGCATGTACACAGTGGATGGAGAGAGTTTGAGGGCTAGATTGGTGATATTAGCAATAATAATACCTAACAATTAACCATGTGTCATGCATTATTCTAAGTATTTTATAGGAATAATTTTATTTAATCCTAACAACCCCATGAGGTAGGTTCTATTATCATATAAAGGAAAAATGAGATCATTTGGAAGATCAAGATAGGAATGTCCGGTATTATTTGTGTCCTCAGTGCTTATATACAGACACCTGACCCACAGAAACTGTGAGATAATAAATATATGTTATATTAAGCTTTTAAGTTGGTGATAATTTGTTACAGAGCACAGAAACTAGCGTGGGGTTATGTTTTATTTTGTTTCTCCTTCTCTAAAACATAATGGTGTTGCTGACTAGAAGGAAAGAATAAGGTACTTTAATACAGACAGGAAGGAAAAACTGGCTTTTTGGTTTATATGTCAGTGAATAAAACTAAGGAGAAAACAATTCTTCTCTTCGGGCAGTAATTGCCTTGTAATTAACTTAAAACCACAAGCAAGTTACCTCTGGCCAAAGATTTCTCCGTCTTTAGCCAACTTTTACCCTGAAATGGCCACTCTTATCTGTTCCTGTGGTTGAACACAATGAAGGAACTGTTTCACTTGCTATTATCCTAATGATAACACAGAATTGCCCACATGCTTTCATATAAAAGGTCAAATTTGAGTGTCATAACAATTTTGTGAGGCAAGAACAAAAGAAATGTGAGATTCTCAAATTCAGGGGGCATAGTTGTGAACTCAGTGGTTATCCATGGTTTGAAAGCATCAAAAGCCCTCTGGGAGTGCTTAAATAAATCAAGATTATTTTTTTCAGATTAAACAAATTGTTATTCTGAGAGAATAAATGATTTACACAGCAAAGCCTGTACACAGAGATGCAAGACTTAAAACTCAGACCATCTGTAAGAGAGGCCAAGAGTTATTTTCTGTGATAGCATCTTCCCTCTGAAAAGGAAACACATTTATGTATTAACAGTCATTAACCTTTTTGCTCAAATTTACATCTTCCCTTAGCAGAGAACCTTGAAGGAAGAGGTCCAAGGAGAAATGATAGGAAATATCATGGTTATGGAGTGCTGTCCATCCTGTGGAATGCCTGGAATAATATCTAAGAAACAGCAGGAGAACCATGGATACCTCTGGGTGGATGTGCCTTCTAACAAAGGAAAGATGGGCTGCCCAACAAAATGTTAAGGGTTTATAGGAAAATTGCCTATTTACTACTTTTCCTAGCATGGCCTTTGAAAATGCAAAGCAATAATTGTCTTTTTGAAAATTGATTTCCAAAAGTGTTGAAAATTAATTTTGCTTATCATCACTTTATCATATTCTGATGCTTCATCACTTAAGTACATATTTCAGTGAGAGTGCTTTGGAAACTATACCATTAGATTCTGAAGAAAGCAACTGAAGCAGAGTATCAGTAGCATCTTCATGCTGTCATGAATATGAGGCCATCTTTGTTAGGTAACCTTAAGGCTTTTTGTTCTTGTTCAGTGTAAAAATAACATTTTATAGTCTTTTCCATGCACAAAGGCAGTGGCCATTGAAGAGAAGCCAAGATTCCCTCAGTCAGGAGTTCAGTGGTGTTGATGCTTACCAGCCAAAGACCACCAGGAAACATATCTAGATTTATAACTTGCTGCAACAAGGAAGTCTGTACAACATGGCAGCATGTCAACAAGAAGGTGTTAGGAGGGCCTTATTATAGGGTTTTGGCTTGTGGTGCTTTTGACAAATTTTCAAGGAAGTGGATATTAGGTCTGGAGTGGGTGCTGTCAGAAAGTAAATGCAATTTGGTGTCTGGATATCTTAATAATTTTTGGTCAAGAGGTATGAGAAATGAAGTAGGGCTGTAATTGGTAAAAAAGCAGCAGTCAATTTTCTAAGGTGGGAGAGGAGCAAGTTTGGACAATGTTTTGGTTTACATAGTGTTCTTGTTTCTCTCTGGGCTCAGATATGATTACGGAGTGGCCGTTTTTATGTCCCACTCCATCATGGACACAGACTGACCTTGTCTGATGTTGGTCTTCTGTGAATTTATGTTTATGTTCATCAAAAGAAGATCATAGCCAGATTTCAGATGACAACAGTCAGGGATGCTTTATTCTTTCTCAATGGGCATCGAAATTGTTAATAGAAAGCCACCTATCCCTAATCCTCAGACTCTGATTCAGATGAGGCTGACTCTGTCCCTCTCGCTAAGGATGGGCTCTTAACTTATGTCTGGTTGATGAAACTTCTGTATCTCTCAGTCCACAGTGATTGGTTAAAAGATGAGTACTTGACCCAAGGTGGGCCAGGGACAGCCAACATCCACAGAACTTGTACTGAAGCTACCTGGAAACAGGTGTACTGTTTAATGATGCAATTTAGGCATAGAGGTTATAAAAGGTTAAGATATTTGCTACCTCTACACCAAGCGTTACAAGTCCCTAGCCTAAAGCAACAGATCTTCCTGCTAAACATGAAATTACACTTTCTTAAACTGTCCATTTTCCTTGCTAAATTTGAACTAGAGTATGTACTTTCCCAGAATTGCTTATCCATAGAACATCTACCTCAGAAATTGAACAATTGTCCATTTGCTTTGCCCCATATATCACGTTTTTTCCTTTTCCTAGTCCCTTTCTCCTAACCACCTGAGTGCCTATAACACATAAAACCTCAGCTAACTGCTAGAAGGATGGCAGTCTCATTTCAGACTGACTGTCCTACCACATGCCAATAAAAGCTTTCTTGTTGTTCCTGCACTTTGGAGATCTTTATTTCAGGGTATTTCAATATGATGCTGGTGGTCATTTTTATCTCTTTATGGGAAGAGTTTTCTTAAGAATTAAATAAGAGGAAAGCAGAACCAAAACATAGAGAAAGAACCTATTATGAGAATGTTATTTGATCTTGTGAATATTTTCTCTACTTGAAGTCAGAAGCACCTCTGAAATTCTTAATTCCATGAACTAATAAATTATCTTTTTTAAAAAGTAATTTGCATTGGGTCTCTGTTACACCCAACATAAACATACTTCTCTGATGCCCTCACAAAAATATTCTCAGGAATATGTGAAGTATCTCAAATAAAACCAGACTTATATGAGGGGACTTTAATTAGAAAGATGATTGCAAAAGGGAAAACACTTTAGTCTCACAAATCTGCATCTCAAAATCTAATAGAAAAAGTATTTCTTTCATAGTGTAAAGGAAAAGGAATCCGAGATAAGCATAATCTTTTAAGAGGAAGTTGGGCAGGCAGGAGGAAATGACCAGTGGAGCCTGCCTGGAAAAGTGTCTTGCTGTGGTGAGCTGATTCCCAGGATAAGCTGATAAGGTGGGCACATTCTACTTTTTAGTGGTTTCTAAGGTTTCAGGGCATTCAGAGCTCAGGGGCTTGTAGGAAGGAGAGTAGTCTAGCTAAAATATGGTCAAGACAAAGTAGAGGGTAAAAGATGGGCAATTGTGAACAGTTGGTTGAGTACATATGAGAGTTTTGGATGCTGAGGATTCACCAGTGTCTTGGCGAAAAAGATAATGATTTCTTTATTTCTCTCTCTTTTTTTAATGAGTACAGCATGAGCTTTAATTGTAGTTATTACTGTTTTAGGTCAGCGATTCTTTTTTTTTTATTTCAGAATATTACGGGATACAAATGTTTAGGTTACATATATTGCCATTGCCCCACCCGAGTCAGAGCTTCAAGCGTGTCCATCCCCCAGACGGTGTGCAACACACCCATTAGGTGTGAATATACCCATCCCCTTCTCCCTTCTCCCCCAAGCTTTGTTACTTTAGGTTGCCAATTAAGACATTTGGTATTTAGTCTCCAATTCCTTAAATTTAATAGATGCAGGTGCTCCTATGAAATAATACCCTATTTAGAGTGGTATCCTTACCTTTAAGATGATGTAAAATTGTTTAAATCCTGATTCTATGAATAGTGGGAAGCAGAGTCATCAGCAAAAATCTATGAGGCTTTCAATGAGGGGGAGAAAGAAAGGAAAGTTTATTTTTTCTGATTCAGTCTATACTGCAGCCTGCTTCTCCATGACTATCTGACTCCCCTTTGATAATCTGAGTTCCAGAGATTCAGTCCTGCCATTAAGGGGAAGAGAAAATGCCCTACAACTTTCCCCATGAAATTCTCTAATACCCCTGTTTTTGCAACCTCAACCTGTTTATGTGCTGAAGTTGACGGGCAAGCAGTGTTGCAAAGCTGGTGTTTGTGTACCTTTTTTTTACACGTTCTACTTCAGAAGAGGAAATTATTGGTACTTATTTTCTTGTGGCCTTAGACACAAATGAGATTAAAATAGCTCTGTTTAACATTCTGTTTTTACATTCCTCATTATGAATGGATTATTCATAGAGATGTCAAAATAGTTAGGTAAATATAAACTGTAAAAATTATAATTCAATTATCAGATACAATGTTATTCAAGTTCCACAGCTAAGGAATATGTACAGAGTGCTGTAATAAAAACAGGAGAGAGTAATGGGAAAGGTTACAAAGAAAAACATTAGTTGGCACTTCATTTTTATCATGCAAATCATCATTTATTAAAATACACTTTTATATTACTAATTCTCAAATCTACAACATTCATACTAAGGATGATTTTGTTGAACTGCATTTCAGGGAGAGTTACTCATGTTGATAACAATGTAGCTTTCTTTCAGATCTACACCCACTGCAAGAATGCTTTTAGGATATGTTATTATTGTCATTTACCAACTGAGAGCTATCTTAATAGGTAAATTAATGAGAGATTTGTCAAGATTTTCTTTATTTCACTCGTAAATGATGACCAGAATTTCTGAATTGTAACAGGGCAAGAAAACATTTAGTTTCTTAATAATAAGTAGAAAGAGATATGGCTTAAATTAACTAAAAGATAAGTGTGGATTTAAAAAAAAATGAAAAAACTGTTATTTAGTATCAAATCATGCTAAATAAAAATCTGCAAAAATACATTTAACAAATATTCAAAATTATACCACTGGAAATATAAATTGCTGTATCAGATATTAGAGTCACTAAAATATTTTTATTTCAATAGGATCCCTTAAACATTTTCATTTAGAATAGGAATATGTTACTATTGCCCAAATGATAGAGAATTAATGTGTGACCACACTGTCATTCCACAACTTAGGCTAAAAATTAAGGCAGGTCTTTGCTAGTGGATGGATTATTTATTTTAGGGTTTTCCACTGGGAAGAAGAAAAATTAGAACTTAATTAGTAGACTCCAGACCAAACTGTGCACATTTAATATTGTATATTTCATAATTACTTCACATATATTTTAACATGTTGTAATTAATTAAAATTATAGAATTATGTATGTGAATGAAAAGTAAGATATTGAGGTAAAGTTTTTTTCTGTATTTTTGTGGCTCTGTTTGATAAAGCTGCAAAGTAAATTAGAAATGGCTACAATATATATTAGCTCCATATCTCTTAAGAGACAGATTTAAAGACTTATACAGGGTAAAAGTGGAGATTACATGGGACAATCCATTTAGGCTGCCCTCAGTGCATCATCAAGAACTCATTCTAGAGTTTTCATGCCACTTAGGCAACATTATTCCTTAAACTCAAATGTGGAGCACTGTACCAGGTTCTATAGGGAGATACGCCTGCCCTCAAAAATCTAATGGTAATTTAAGGCAGAGAGCATACATGGTGAACAGGTATAATCCAAATGTATTAGCAAGCTAATGAGAACAATCCATTGATGAACTTATATTATTGAAAATGTTATACATGGCCCTTGGACCATAATTATGAAGTCAAGCAAACATCACACTTTTGTATCTCTGTTTGTGGCTAATCTATCATAAAATTAATCACACGAACCAAATAAAAACAAACATATAAACACAAAAGAAAGCCCACTAGCTTTTAACAGATAAATCTGGGGGTAAAAATCTTGGTTAGTAGGTGGACAAGTAGGATAATTTTTTATTATGCTGAGCCTCAATTTCCTTCTTTGAAAATTGGAGAAGTTATTCATCTTCTAAAACAGAATTATGCAAAGATCTGTGCCTGACATAATATAAGTATTTTATAAATGTAGTTCTTATTACAATGCATGTAGTAACATTTGCTGACAAATATATAAGTGGAGAAATGAGAGTATACATGAAGGTGCAAAACAACTTTTTCTTTAAAACCAACTGAAGAGAATATAAAGAAGTTATAATAAGAGAGTATGTAATCAGCTCTAAACCAAGGACAGAAGTAAAAACTTAAATTCCAAGCTTAGAGAATGTAATTTAACAATTTGGATTGTATTGGCATAAAATTCTAGGCTCCATTTCTAGAAAGAAAGATATATAAAAGTGAATAAGTAAGCATACATCAAAGAAGAACACTAATATATCCAAATCTAAAAAAATATGTTTTAAGCATGGAGATACCTCCTTATAGAATCTAGGCAGAATGTGTCCCCATAGAACCTAGTGTAATAAAAACTATATAATGTGTGAAATTATTTGAAGAGAAAATCTAAGCCTGCACTGGAAGTATAACCAACCCATAAAATGTTTTTTCTGTCCATCTATTTTCAGCCCTTCAGCTCATGCTCTAAGTAGAAAATTCATACAATGTCCAGGTAGATAGTGAGGAAAGTCAAACTGAAAACAAAAACATAATTTTGGTGCCAGGGTAAAATCCAAAGAAATTTCCCTCATCTAGCATTTTAAAATATCTGTATACATGCATTTTTCAATGAAATATTATTCATATGCTGATTCAGTGATAATAGGGGAAATAAATCAAACTAGAAACTATTTAAAATTATAAAAGGAGGAGAAGAGAGGAGGAGCAAGAAAAAGAAAGGAAAAAAGGAGGAAGAGGAGAAACAGGAGGAGGAGAGAAAGAAAGAAAAAAAGGAGGAAAAGAAGGAAGGAAGGAAGGAAGGAAGGAAGGAAGGAAGGAAGGAAGGAAGGAAGGAAGGAAGGAAGGAAGGAAAGGAAGGCCCTATTGAAATTAAGGATGCCAAGGACAGAATAACTATACTGAGATGTGCTAAGTATAAAAGCAGGCATGCATAAGTGTAAACTTGTTGTGATAGGCAAAAGCTCACATACTCACTGTTTTCAAGGAGTGAATTTCTTATCAGTCTATTATTATGTTAACAAAAAGGCAGGGATAACCAGGGACATCTTTTCTGATTGGTTTAACATCAGAGGCTCCTGCTCACTACAGGGAAGCTGGACTGGATGAGAACTACAAGATTTTGTTATTCTTTGACAACTGTTCTGCTCATCTTCCAGCTGAAATTCTCATCTAAAGTAATGTTTATGCCATGTACTTTCCCTAATACATGATCTCATTAATTCAGCCAAGGGACCAGGTATCTTTAGATCAATGAAAAATAAATATAAAAACATTTTCTTGAACAGTATGCTAGCAGCAGTGAACAGAGGCTAAGTGTGAAAGGTCTTCAAAAGGAGTTCGGCATAAAGGATGCTATATGTGCTGTTGCCAATGCTTGGAATACAGCTATTAAAGACAAAATTGTGCATGCCTGGCACAACCTCTGGCCTGCAACTATGTTCAGTGATGGTGATGAGCAAGGTGGTGACTTTGAAGAACTTGTATGTCAAGTGAGAAAAAAAAAGTCTGACCTCCTTATATATGCAAAAAGTACACCTTTAGAGTCCAAACAGTAAACTGGAGGAAGTGGATATTGAGGAAGTTTTTAACATCAATAACAAGGCTCCAGTTGTTCATTCATTATCCAATAGTGAAATAGCCAAAATGATCCTGAATCAAGGTGATTACGATAGTGGTGACTATGAAGATGATGTTATTAACACTGCAGAAAATGTCCCTATAGACCATATGGTGAAAATGTGTATTGGGCTTATTGAAGGACTAGCGAAGCAAACATTTGTAACAGAACAAGAAACCATGTCAGTTTATAAAATCAAAGAGAGACTTCTAAGATCAAAGTCATTGTTAATGAGGCAGATGATTCTGGAGGAAACATTTTTAAAAGCCATCCAGTTGAATGCTTCCTCATCAGTAGAGGGCCCACTTCCTGGTCTTTCAAATGCTTGTGATGTTTCTTCTCACCTAAAAAACTAAAATACAGTGTACAGGAAGCTTTTGGTCAAAACACAGCATCATAAGTGGAGACTGAAAGCCTGTTGTTGCATGATTGTGCATTGTTGTTATTTAATTAACAGTGATACAGGTATTCTGGTGATGCTACCTGAATGCATTATTTTTCAATGTGTATTAATGGTATGTCATATTTTTTCGAAGTAATTATGTGTTAATAAGTGTAAGAAAATGATCGATCATCAATAGCATACAAATTCAAAGTCAGGAATAATGGTGATGCCGAACAACCACAGATAATCCACATGGATGGCTGAGATAGTGACTTTACTTTGTGATGGTTCAATATAAACAAACTTTGTTCCATGCACAAAATTATTAAAAATATTATATAAAATTTTTTCAGGCTATGTGTATAATATGTATAGGAAACATGAATGAATTTCACATAAAGACATAGGTCCCATCCCTAAGGTATCTCATTATGTATGTGCAAATATTCTAAAATCTGAAAAAATCCAAAATCTGAAACACTTCTGATCCCAAGCATTTTGGATAAAGGATACTTAACCTATATTGCCTTCCCTTAATGTTCAATTTAAAATGAGACACAAAGCAATGGAGTGCAATAAGTTTAATGCTTCTAGAAGAATTCATTATTTGGTCTACACTATTAAAATAATAGCTAGAAGGTGTTTCCATTGAAGTTTTTTACTATGTATTCATAAGTACTGGCCAAAAGAAATTCATAAATATATCAGTGGTCATGAGTTGCCTACCTTTTAACAACATACAGTGTGCATTTCTAACATCTAGAAATACTACATGTTTCAAATTAGGACTTAAGTTTCTCCATGATACACACAATGGCATTGAATGAATTATATAGATATAGCAAAGGCTATAATCTGAAATTGTCCCTAAATAGAGACAATTTGGCTTAAAAAGTTTTTCTCACTCTTTTTCACCTCTATGTACCCAGAAAACAAGTATAAGCATTTGCCTATGTACTCAGCACTTGTCTAAGCACCCTTATGTACCCAGAAGACAAGTATAGGCACTTGTAAGTGCTAAGAGGTGATCGTAACAATTGTACTTCCATAAGTTATTTTCAGAAGGCATTCTTTCATATGAAATTCAACAAAAAATGAAGAAAAGTTTACTAACTCTACTTTTATCGTAACTGGAAAACTCTTTAAATTCTAGAAAGACTAGGTATAAAATCAAAACCGATGTGTTCATTATAAGTACTACAAACAGACAAAGTAAAACAACATGCACAGAAGATAGAGGACAAGGGTTTGTCTAAAAAGGTCCAACTATGAGCTCAATGGCACAGAGCCTTGGGTTCTGTCTTCTGCTCCTTCCTTGCCCAACCCAGTGCATAAGCACAATAGGTACTGCTCAAAGAGTCGGTATAGCCATTCCCTTCCCAAAAGGAAAGACTTCAAAATTTCGTATGAAAGTCTTATTGATTATCATTAGCATAAATATATTAGACAATTCTAAACATCTAGAGAGTCTACCTATCCAAACTAATAACTTATTTGTGCACTTATGCACAGTTCCATTAAATAAAATTGCACACATGAAATGATGCTTATGGTCTGAGGTGTCTTCTAATTGTGATCATCCTGGTCCTCAACCTCACTTCCTCCGCTTCACCACCAATTCAGTGGGCAAGTATAGACAAGTGTACTGTTTAAAGGTGGTTGAAGAAATTTAAATTCATTTACAAAGGAATTTACAGAAAACAAGTTTTCCTATGAGGTTTTACACAAAGTGTACAAATGTTATAGTTTTATTTATGCAATTAAGAATTCATAATATTCTTAAAATCTAGATACTAGATGTTGCAACATTGGGACTTAATTGTCCTTTAAGTACTGTAAACATAACAAAAAAAAAAAAACCCGAAAATACAGATCAAAGAGAAGGTTTAGCCATTTCATTCCCAAAAGATAAGATTTCATATGAATTTTAACAAAAATAATTAACAAAATCTGTTATTTCACTACTTTAAACATACTTTGTGCTTCTCAGTACATATTAGAAAAATTAGATATTTAAAAAAAGATATAATGTTATCAACTATGTATACAAAAGGAAAATTAATGCAAAAAGAAATGATAAATGTTTGAGTTCTAGGTAGATTCTTGTTATCAGACCTTAAACTCAAACATTTATCATTTCTTTTTGCATTAATTTTCCTTTTGTATACATAGTTGATAACATTATATCTTTTTTAAATATCTAATTTTTCTAATATGTACTGAAAAAATCAAACAACCCCATTTATAAATGGGCAAAGGAGATGAACAGACACTTCTCCAAAGAAGACAGAATAATGGCCAGCAAACATATAAAAAAATGTTCATCCTCTCTAATCATTAGAGAAATGTAAATCAAAACCACAATGAGATACCATCTAACCCCAGTGAGACTGGCCTTTATCAAAAAATCCCAAAACAACAAATGCTGGCAAGGTTGTGGAGAGATAGGGACACTCTTACACTGTTGGTGGGACTGCAAATCGGTGCAACCTTTGTGGAAAAGAATTTGGAGATTCCTCAAAGAGCTAAAAATAGAATTACCATTTGATCCAGCAATAGCGTTATTAGGCATCTACCCAAAAGAGCACAAGACATTCTATGATAAAGACATCTGCACCCGAATGTTTATGACAGCACAATTCACTATTGCTAGGTCGTGGAAACAACCCAAGTGGCCATCAATTCATGAGTGGATTGTTAAAATGTGTTATATGTTCACAATGGAATATTACTCAATTTTAAGAAATGACAGTGAGCTAGCACCGTTTGTATTATCCTGGATTAAGCTTAAGCCCATTATTCAAAGTGAGGTGACACAAGACCTGAAGAATGACCCCACTTGTACTTGCCATCAAACTGGTATTGACTGATTAACACTATGGTGCTCAAATGGTGGGAATGATCACTAGGGAATTAGGGGCTGGGGGGTAAACCCACGTCTGAGCGACGTGGTCAGCACTGTGGAGGGGTGGGACATGCCTGAAAAGTAGTTGGGGAGCTGAATTAGGGGTCTCAATAGGGGAAAGGAATTTCTCTAAAACTGATTTATGTGATTAACTGTACATCTCGGCAAATTCACTGAAAATCATTTAATTGTACACTTAAAATGGAGTAAAGGCATGATATGTAAAGTATACTTCAATAAAGAAAATTTAAAAAAAAAAGCATTCCTGATCTCTCCTCCCATCCAAAAATGATAAACAGAATATGTTT
Source organism: Lepilemur ruficaudatus (assembly GCA_963574885.1). NCBI lineage: Eukaryota > Metazoa > Chordata > Mammalia > Primates > Lepilemuridae > Lepilemur > Lepilemur ruficaudatus. The sequence goes on along the minus strand of CAUYRT010021518.1, from coordinate 2,471 downwards.
ATTGATACACACTAATATTTTTTCTCTGTCCAGGATTAAAAAAAAAAAGAACAAAAGAAAATAAAAAATAAAAACAGAAGACAAGCTAATACATTTCTTGATAAGAGCTTGTGAGGCACTGGGAAAATGTAGAGGAAAAAGAATAGAACACTTCAGGACTAGGTTTGTTTAAATCTTACAGTAGCTCCTCTACTACAACACACAGGTACAGGTCATGACAGTGGAAAATCTGAAACTGTAGTCACAGTTTTCCGGTCATTATTTTGAAATATCTTTCTTACTCTGAAGTTGCTCCTCTATTAAAACACGTCAATTCAGACATAAAAAGAGAAGTACAGTTCTAAAAATTCAGCATGTCAAAATATCATAGAAAAATAAGATTTTATATAAAATTTTATAAAAACATGACTACTGGATGATATAAACAGTTATCTGTTTATCCCATTTTTATTTAAAGAGGCCTGGCAACCATCCATTGTACAGATCATTGCTTTTATATATTTTCAAAATCCAAATCCCAGGTTGAAATTTCTTCATTTATCAGCACACTGTATTAAAGGGAATGCCTGTTTAGGCCCACTTTCTCATGCCTGTTTGCAGAATTCATATCTGTATATATATTTACTTCTGTGGAGTTTACAGAACTTATTTCATAAGAAAATATTAAATGTACCAAACTTTCTAATCATTTTTAGAACTAGTTAAATCAGTTCAAATTTTTCTGAAACAGTAAATGTAAGCAAAATCATCAATAATTTTGGGGGTGGAAATTGAGGCATAGAGATTGTTCTACCAGATATAAAAATATACATGAAGCTATAGTAAATAAAACTCAATAGTTCTGGCATAGAAAAATTTGTATAGCTATAAATACAAAGAGTCTAGAAACAGACTCATGCATGCATGAGAAATGCTATATGAAAAGGTAATTCTCCAAATCAATATAATTTATTATTTAATACATGGAACAGGATTACAGACCACATGTTAGAATGAAAAACCATTAAAATTAGATTCGCACCTCCAACTGAAAGTAAAAATGAATTCCTGGTGAAGGATGGAATCTACAAATATCCTATACATTAATTGAATCAATAAAACATAAACTACACAGAAATGAGAACAGAGGATGAAATATTCAATAAAGAAGCAGATACTCAACTGTACTTGTGATCATGGAAGTGAAAACTAAAACACTATGATGTCATAATTATCAGATTAATAAAAACTTTTTAAAGAATTGATAGTATTCAGTGTTTATCTCAGGTGTTGGTAATAAAATTAGCCATCAATCTGTTAGAGTACATCAAATGATAAATACACTGTACACAAAATTTAAATAAGCATCCTATTTCTAGAAATGCATTCTGTAGATATCTTAATGCCAGCGTGAAAGGGTGTATGTAGATGGAAGTTTAATGTAGGATTATCTGTGAGTGCCTCTAAAATTAGAGGATTAGAAGCATCTTAAATGTTCTAAAATAAGAGAATGATTGAATACATTTTTGTATGTTCACGTCATGACACTATATGTAGCATTTTTAAAAATGAAATAAATCTTCACCTATTGACACAAAAAGATGTTTTCAACACGTTGCTGATTCAAAAAGTAAAAATCTAAATAGTATGATTCCTGTTTTATGAAGTATATATGATATACAAACAAAATACAGAACTGAAATGGTCCATATTCCAGATACATAAAACTGTTGATAGGGATTATTCCTTTTTACTTTATCCTGTCTATATGGTATATTATTTTTAGTGAGAGTGTATGTCTTTTACAATATTTTATAAAATAATAACAAAAAAAGGAAAGAATATGATTTCAATTCCTAGATATGGAAGAAATGAATCAGTGACATTCAGAGTTCACTTAAAATCCCAAAAGTCTAAACTGCAGGTTTACAAAGCCAGGGTTGTTGTAATTATCACCCAGGAAGAGTTGGGTTCTCAAAATTGCTGAGATTTCATTCACTTTCAGAAGTTGAGGAGGAAGTGGCAGCATAGTGCTAGAAGCTCATACTCACTTCGTTTGTCTTCCTAATTATGTAGTCATCCAGGAGTAACACTTCCCATCAGAAGGAAGACAGTTAAGAATTTTGGGCACTCATCCAAATAACATGGTTAAAGGTCTATTGTAAATTCAACAACAAATGATTGAAAATAGAGACTTTGTATCAACTGAACAGGTATATTTGAGTAAGAAAAACACTCTAGTGCATGCTATAAATACCAGGTCATCATTTTTTGCAATATTCCCAGTATAGAGACTTACAGCCACTTCTTCTTCTTCTTCTTCTTCTTCTTCTTCTTCTTCTTCTTCTTCTTCCTCCTCCTCCTCCTCCTCCTCCTCCTCCTCCTCCTCCTTCTTCTTCTTCTTCTTTTTTTTGGTTTCAGGGAGAAATCATTTTATATCTGCTAAATACCCTAGGGAACATATGCTTAAGTATGTTAGCATCACGTTGATG
>CAUYRT010021517.1:0-107965 GCA_963574885.1 Lepilemur ruficaudatus | reverse complement strand
CGCCCTCCCTCTCCCTGGCCACCCCGCCCCGGCTTCCTGGCAAGCATCCTGGCTGTGATTTCATCTGGAATTACTGGAATCACACTGTCTCCTGACAGCTTCCTCTCCCTCCCCGCCGGCTCTCCCGCTGATGGGAGGCAGCAGCGATGGATGGGCTGGGTTAGCCGGGCGGCACCGGGCACCGCTGGCGCGCACGCACTGCCCCCACGCACACCCGCACCTCCGCCCGCTGCCTCCCCGTGTCCCAGTCTCCACCATCTCCTCGTCCTGCCTGCCTAGAGATTCCCGTTCTCGCTCCTCCTCCGCCTCTGCCCCTGTCTTTCTCTGTTACTGTATCTCTGGGCATCTCAGTGTCTCTCCTGGATCTCTCCTGCCTGCTGTTTCCCTCTCTGTCTCTTTCCGTCTCTCCCTCCACCTTTTTTCCCTTCCGAGGCATTGTCACCCCAATTTCTCTGTATGTTCGATAGGACATTCCCTCCCGAGGACATCAGGACTGTTGCCTCGGTGCCCGCCTGCCTGGGTGGGCTCCCAGGGAGGTGTGTGATCTTCCTTAACTTCTCTGGGCGTTGGTGTCCTCGTTTCTTTTTTTGAGACAGAGTCTCATTCTGTTGCCCAGGCTCGAGTGAGTGTGGTGGCATCAGCCTAGCTCACAGCAACCTCCAACTCCTAGGCTCAAGTGATCCTACTGCCTCAGCCTCCCGAGTAGCTGGGACTACAGGCATGTGCCACAATGCCTGGCTAATTTTTTTCTATATATTTTTAGTTGGCCAATTAATTTCTTTCTATTTATAGTAGAGATGAGGTCTCTCTCTTGCTCAGGCTGGTTTCGAACTCCTGACCTTGAGCAATCCGCCCGCCTCAGCCTCCCAGAGTGCTAGGATTACAGGCGTGAGCCACCGCGCCCAGCCCGTAGTGAGTTATTCTTATGTGTTCAGATTTTTGTGGTGTACTTAGAAAAATCTTTCCTGTCCTATCACCTTATTCTAAAGACTTTCCACCCACATTTTCTACAAATTCAAAAATAAAAACTGCATGGTACTTTTTTTCAGTATTGAAAGTCTATAAAAGAAAGAATTTCTGGTTTTTATTTTGTGAAATTCTTTGTCATCCTGAATTTGTTTGAGAACACCTGTTTTTTCACTCTGGGCTTATTGATCTTATGACAGGCATGTTTTTTGTTTTTCACTTAAGTAAAATGAATGACTAGATTCATGTCATCAATCCAGAAACCAGGTCTGCCATAAGCCACGGTCATTTGTGATGGACAACTTGGAACGCTTTATAAATGTATTCACTTTCACTTCCTTCCCGCAACCCCCAGCTTAAAAGCCTTTCTCTCAGACTGCAGCTTTGCTTGCTGCCGTGACTATCAAGTGTAGTATTCAAAGACTTCCAAATGTAATTCATTCTCTCAATTATTGAGATTTAAACTTTGGAGTCACTCTTTGACATCTCCCTTTCCTTTATTAGCTTGAATAATTGTTAAAAAATTAGAAGTGGCTATAATGTCCTTCAGTGGAAAATTGGTTACTAAAACTGTGATTCTGAAAAAAAAAAAATTATACTGCATCTGTGTAATGCAATATTATGCAACTACTAAAAACCATTACAGAAATATGTCTGCTAACATAGAAAGATGTTTTTGGAATATTGCCAGATATGGAGAAATACATGGTATGTGACCCATTTTAAAAAATTATGAATATAAAATACCACACAAATTTCAGGTTCTCTATGGTTATCTGTTCATGTGTTAAGATTAACTATAGTTGTCTCTAAGTGAGTGATATAGATTTTCTTTATTTTCTTTGTAATGTGTATTTTCCTGTTGTCATATATTGTTTTTATAACAAAATCTGTAAAATTTGGATTTAGTCTAAGGACCACACTCAAGAATGCAGAAGGCCACATGTGGCCCCAAGGCCACAGGTTCCCCACTCCTGTGAGATAGAGGGGTTTGGTGCCTGGCTCCAACAGCAGCCAGTGGCCTCCTACACAGCCCATGCCACCAATGGGGCTCTCTCTGTCCTCCTTCCTGGCTCCCATCTTTCTGAGCACCCTGTGGAGCCCTGTGGGAAAGCACTTTGGAGTGAATGTGAGCTCAACTTATTTATGGTGCTCCTAATTATTCTAAAGTGACTCCCTAATCCACCTTGGTTTTTAACATTTTATTAAAGATTTAGCTGACTTATTCTTACCCATTTGTTTGCTGGCCTCCTCTTTGTCCCAGTTCTTTCAAAGATCAAACAGTTCATGTATTTCATCTCCTTGGAGGTGCTTTGTCACACTTCAGTTGCCTTGCAAACTCAGCTCTCTGGTAGACCCAGGAAAAGTTATAATTACAGTGAGACTACTGTATTTGGCCTTTCCTCATTGTTAGGGTGGAAGCAACTTTTTTTTGTAGCTTTCTACATCCCATCTCAGCAGAGGTTGTTGGGTGGGCTTCTGCCTCAAGTGTACCTACCACCAGGCCCCAAGCACCTGTGAGACTTTTAGGGCATAATTTTAAAAATTTTAAGTGGCTGATTTTTTTTAAAAAATGCTTCTTTTATCTCTTATTTCTTATTTGATTACATTGTAATCAATATTTATACTTTGGAGTTTTTTAAACTTTCTTTGTGACCTAGAATAGTCCATTGTTACACACAGTTTGGCACTTGAAAAGGTGTTTCTGGGTATGGAGCTTACTCTTAGCCTATAAGATTCTATATCTAGTAGATCACACTCTGTTTTTCTGATTTGATCTGCTTACTTTGTGAGAGGACTGAGTGGTACTTTAAAATTCTTTATTGTGTTTTTGTCAGTTTCTCCTTGCATTTCCTTCGGTGTTTATTTTTTAGCATCTCCAGAGTATGTTACCTCACTTGTGAAAGATTATGCAATTGCTAGTTTAAAAAGTATCATGTGCATTTTCTTATATTCTCTTTTTTATCTCCCTTCCATACCTTCAGTACCTAGGAGTGACTTGCAAATAAAATATGATCAATGAATTTCTGTTTAACAAATTTATTCAACAGCTTTTCATTAATCTTGGACTTTGCTTATTCTTCTGTAACCTGCCTGTCTGTACCTGACTAATTCCTTCTATTCCTGTAAGACTCCGCTCCAGTGGTAACTACTCCAGAAAGATCCCCCTCACTCTCTATAAAAGTTCTACATTAGGGTTCTTTCGGTTGAAAGAGGCACTAATGTAGCTTATCCCTTAATACCTATAAGGGGTACAAGAGGATCGTTGCTTGATGTGGCTGAGGAAGGCAGGATAGAGTTGGCCTTGGGGATAAGTAGATCGTACGATCAGGTTCAGTGTGTGTGTTAGTTCCTCTCCTGCCTGTTTCTCTCAGTATGATCACCTCCTTCTCTTGTTTCCTTCAGGTTATCTGTTGATGGCAGGAACCAGGACCAGGCTTAAAGTACTACAGTTGCCGGGTGTGGTGGCTCAGTCTGTAATCCTAGCACTTTGGGAGGCCAAGGTGGGAGGATAGCTTGAGGCCAGGAGTTTGAGACCAGCCTGGGAAACAAGTGAGACCGTGTCTCCACAAAAAATAAAAAGATTAGCAGGGCATGGTGGCCATATGCCTATAATCCTAGCTGCTCAAGAGGCTAAGGCAGGAGGATCACTTGAGCCCAGGAGTTTGAGGCTGCAGTGAGTGAGCTATGAGTGTGCTCCTGCATTCTAGCCTGGGCAATAGAGTGAGACCCTGTCTCAAAAACAAACAAAACTGAACAAAAAAACACTGTAATTGAGTGACCCAAGAGCAAAGGAGGACTCCTTAGTTTAAAAGTCCCATGGAAATACTCTAATTAGACCAACTTGGATCACTCTCTCATCCCTTGGACCAAATTTTTGTAGCCGGGAAGTCAGTAAACTCTAGACACGTCCCCTTAATGAGATTAAGAGGATTTCCAGTTGTTTTCCATGACATATTTATATTGAGTGAAATGTTTCTGAGATACAGAAAGTTTTTATAAATTGATTGTCTTTCAGACCTTCTGTCCATTTATATCAAACCTAAATAATGTCATTACTAATTATATTTTCAAATCAAAATAGCTGAACTCCAGAAAAACCATTAATCTGGGGAAGGTTAGAATCTGAACAATGCTGATAAGTCATTTTCTACCATGCTGTGGTTGGCCTGGCCTAGCCCTCTGAGTTCTGTGGGAGGTATGGTTATGGAAGGGGAAAAGGGTGACTATCAACAGAAAATGGAAGGTAGAAGAATAGAATTATGGGCCAGACCACCTCAATTTGTCTACCACAAGTTCTTTGGCACTTTGCTTTCTTCTGCCAGAGTAGATCACATGGTCTCCCAGCCTTGCTTGAGTAAGAATATTCCTTCCTTGACATTTCTGTATTGTCCTCTTTTGTGGCCCCAGTGCTTAAAATGGGGTCTTGTGTGGTAATGTGCATTCTATTCAAAGGTGTCTGGAACAATTGATTTTTTTTACAGGTTGAGCATCCAAAATCTAAATTCTGAAATGCTCCAAAATTGAAAACTTTTTGAGCACCAACATGATGTTCAAAAGAAATGCTCATTGGAGGATTTCAGATATTTGAATTTGGGATGCTTAACCAGTACTGCATATATTCCAAAACCTCCAAAAAATTCACAATCAGAAACACTTCTGGTTCCAGGCATTTCACATAAGGGACACTCAGCCTGTATCATCATCTCACAGATGCTGCTGAGTTAGTTAGGGTCTGGAAAATGGCTTTGGGAATTTTTTAACTGTCTAGGAGTTGCTGGTGATCATCCAATTTTAAGAATCAGTGTATTTTCTCCTATAATTTACACAGTTACCCTTCTATTTATAGTCCCATTTTAAAGAATGGGAAACCAAGGTTCATAGACAGGCTAATAAACTTGTCTAAGGAGAGAAAAGCTCAACATCTCTAATCATCAGGGAAATGCAAATCAAAACTGCAATGAGATATCATTTATCTCCAGTGAGAATGGCCTTTATCAAAACGTCACAAAACAATAAAAGTTGTCATGGATGTGGAGAGATAGGAACACTCCTACACTGCTGGTGGGACTGCAAACTAGTGCAACCCCTGTGGAAAGCAATATGGAGATACCTTAAACTGATACAAGTAGATCTACCATTTGATCCAGCAATCCCACTCCTGGGCATCTACCCAAAAGAACAAAAGACACTCTATAAAAAAGACACTTGCACTCGAATGTTTATAGCAGCACAATTCACAATCGCAAAGTTGTGGAAACAACCCAAGTGCCCATCAGTACATGAGTGGATTAATAAAATGTGGTATATGTATACCATGGAGTACTATTCAGCTATCAGAAACAATGGTGATACAGCACCTCTTGTATTTTCTTGGATGGAGCTGAAACCCATTCTACTAAGTGAAGTATCCCAAGAATGGATAGACAGGCACTACATGTACTCGCCAGCAAATTGGTTTCACTGATCAACACCTAAGTGGACGAATAGGAACAACATTTATTGGGTGTGGGACAGACGGGAGAGGGGAGAAGGGGATGGGTATATATACATACATAATGAGTGCGATGGGCACCATCTGGGGGATGGTCATGCTTGAAGCTCTGACTCAAGGGGGGAGGGGGGCAAGGGCAATGTATGTAACCTTAACATTTGTACCCCCATAATATGCTGAAATAAAAAAAAAAAAGCAAGTACCAGAACCAACATTCAAACTTGGCCCCATCTTCCTCAAAAACCAATATATGTTCATTAGTAGTAGTATTGTTCTTATTACCATTTGAGAACATGAAGAGTGCATTCTGTGTTCCAGGAATTGTACTAAATACATTCTTTACCTGTGTTAGCACACAACAACCTATTATTAATAGATAGGCTTTCTTTTTTGTCTTTATAGGTGCATTGACTGAGGCATAGAGAGGTGAGTAATTAGTCTAAAGTCACACAGACAGAAAGTGGCAGTGCCAGGATTCAAACCAGGTTGAAGACATTGTCTGTCTGTGCTTTTGATATTTAATCTATATTGGCTGCAAGCTATGGATCTGGATCTAGATTTGGAAGTTGCCATTCTAGAGACAGTGGTTGAATTCTTAAGGAGAGTGTATTTAAAGCAGGTGAGAGGACAAAGATTGAGCCTTTAGTAACATCCATGGTGGGTGTGGGGATGGGGGTGTCAAGATTCAGAACAGTAGCCAGAGGACAAGACCAGTTAGAGCAGTGGTCCCCAACCTTTTTGACACCTGGGACCAGTTTTGTGGAAGACAGTTTCCATGGAGGAGGGGAGGGGCTTGCCGCCTCAACTCCACCTCAAATCATCGGGTTGGATTCTCATGGGAAGCGCACAACCCCGGATCCCTTGCATGCACAGTTGGCAGTGGGGTTCATGCTCCTATGAGGGTCTAATGCCACTGCTGATCTGATGGGGGATGGGGCTCAGCAGTGAGGTGAGTGATGGGGAATAGCTGTGGGTGCAGGTAGGGTTTTGCTTGCTCACCCGCCACTTGCCTCCTGCTGTGTGGCCTGGTCCCAGCAGCAGCTAATGGGTGCTGGTCCATGGCCCCGGGATTGGGAACTGCAGAATTAGAGGATAAGTGATGGCCTAGAAGCGTGCCGTGTGGTGGAAACAAGGAGCTAATTGCTTTGGGGGCTGGTGAATAGTGCTTGAGGTTTTCAGAGTACCAGGGACGTGAGAGCTCACACAGACCTTAGGTTTCACTAGAAGGATATGAGTAGTATTTTTAAATCTGTACTATTTTAGTCTCCTTGCCAGCATGCATTTAAATAGGTAAATAAGTGATTTAAGGACAGTCTTCAGGTTGCCATGTGGTAAGGACTGCTTGGAGTCGAGCAGAATGACTTGGTGTGGCAGCCTGGAAGCAGAGTGGGTGAGGGCATGAGTCCTTAGTTGGGGTTCCAGTCTCAGCTCTACCACTTTCTGGCACTGTGATCTGAAGACACATTACTTAACCTTCTGGTGCCTAAATTTCTTTATTTTCAAAATAGAGATACTACAAATAATTACCTTGTGCAGTTTTTGTACAAAATCATAGCTTTAATGCTTGTAAAGCTCCTAGAGCAATGTTGAGCTTGCTGTAAGAGCTCAGTGTTAGCAGCCGTTACCTGTATGACATTCCGATGGCTTCACACCACACCTGTGGTATGAGTATCCATCATTTTACCCTTTTTTTGCTTAGTCCATTGGTTGCAACAGGACACTGTGAATTTTTTTTATGTTATCATATTTATTTGTATTTTCTTCATAGCTAAACATTGGTGCCAAAAAGAAAATTAAAACCAAGCTCCCTGCAGGTTAATTTTAGTGATTATTTTGGCACCTAGTTGTGCTTGAAGTTAGACTTTGATGCTTTTATATCATACTTGGAATCAGTCCACAAACCATAATAAAGTTTGATGTATTCTCATCTAACTATTGATGCAAAAGAGTTCACTTAATTCATCAAGCATAATTTTCTAGATTTGCAAAGAGCTTGAGGATGTTGTAGACAGTGAGGTCTGAAGACAGTGCTATTTAAAATGATCTTTTGTCAGTGATTACTGATGTATCTAGGGTCAAGATTATCTTTCTGGAAATTTCATTTATGTAGTTACAGTCTAGCATCTGATGCCAGGAAAACACTTATAACAGTGATTGTGGAATTCTAAACTCTAAAAGAGTGTTTAGGGATCATCTGATTCACCTCTTTCATTGTATAGCTGAGAAAAATGAGGCCAAGAGAGTTAAGTGACTGGCTAAAGTCACAGAACTGGATTGCTAGCAGAATTCTGAGGACTGAACTTGGCTGCCTCCCAGTCCTGACTAGTCTAACTTGCACTTATAGTAGTGTGCACGCAAACAGAAATGGGTGGAAAATCAAGAAAGTGATATGAATTGGTTTTACTTTTTATTTTTCTGTTGTTAGGATCCTGCCTTTTTTTGGTAGTTCTGTCAAACTTTGCTCCAAGAGCCTATTCCCAGTGGCAAAATGGCTTGTGGAGCAGTTTTCCAATAAATTCTATAAGGAGATAAATTTTAAATGTTTTTATTAATATTTCATTTTCACAAATGGCAAATGACCAGTGATCTAGTAGGAAATAGGGCTAAAAGTTCTCTTCTTTGGTTCTTTGGGTCTCTGTCCTTTTTTAGTAGGAAATACTTAAAGCCAAAGTATTCATTCTCACTAAAAGGTAAGAAATGGTACCTATTGGTAGAGAAAGATGACGATTCATTAGTTTCCATTTTTATATGTTGTTTAGGTTAGTTAGGAACCTTACTTTTAAAATTGGGTGTACTGAAGCTTTAACGTATGCATAAGTTGGTTGAGCAGTTTTAATTAAAACATCTCTATTTTGAAGTTAATTACTTTCAACAATTTGAGATTAATGAGGCATAGTCATGCACCTCCCATGTTGTGGATACTCAATAAATATTTGTTTAGAAATTAGAACATACTTTGATGGTATTTTAGAATTTTATGTGTATTTTTATGTCATAGATTCTTTCTCAAATCCGGGGAGTACTCAACTATATCAAATTTTACTAGTTCAACTTAAAAGTTTTTCTTCTTGCATAATTTTTTTAAACTTTCAATTTAAAATTCACTTCAAATTTATAAAAATAAAAATAATATACCTCTATGTATGTATGTATAGATGCACATAATTTTTTCTGAATCATTTGAGCATAAGTTACATACATTATACAAAATACTTCAATGTGTATTTTCTAAGAAAAAATTCTCTTATATAAACACATTACAGTTACTAAATTCATACGTGTACATTGTTTTGTTTTGTTTTTTTTTTTTTTGAGACAGAGTCTCACTCTGTTGCCCGGGCTGTAGAGTGCCGTGGCATCAGCCCAGCTCATAGCAACCTCAAACTCCTGGGCTCAAGCAATCTTTCTGCCTCAGCCTCCCGAGTAGCTGGGACTACAGGCATGCGCCACCATGCCCGGCTAATTTTTTACATATATTTTTAGTTGTCCAATTAATTTCTCTCTATTTTATAGTAGAGACGGGGTCTCGCTCTTGCTCAGGCTGGTCTTGAACTCCTGACCTTGAGCTATCCACCCACCTCGGCCTCCCAGAGTGCTAGGATTACAGGCGTGAGCCACCGCGCCCGGCCGAGAGAGTGCTTTTTTGTTCTTTTCTCTCTGGTTATGGTGCTTTTTCTCTTCCCTGTAGTGTGCAAGGCTATAACTTTGCTAGTTTGAAAAGGGAAGACTGGTTTTTCTGTGGCTTAGGTATATGCATGTTAGAAAGGTTCAGATCTGTTCTCACTAGATTCCAGTTGGGAAAAAAGTTATCATCACTTACGCTCACCACATTGACTCTGATCCTCTCATGCCTTGTCATTTTCATGGTTAAGGTCCTCCAGGTCAGCCTTTTAACAACCTCTTTGTTTCCAAAATATACTTTTCTTTGTAGGTTAGTAGAAAACAGACCACAGATCAAGATTATGGTGAGCTTTTGAGGAGATAATGCGGTTCCCAGGATCATAGAAGATCTGAATGATCTTACATAAGGAGAGAGAAGATGTCTGGCATGACCAATCTCTTATTGCGGTGAAGCTTCCAAAGTCTAAGGGTTTCAGGCTTGCACATTTGCTCCCATCCCTCCACTTTTCTCCTCTATACTCCAGGGGTGTAATTTGGGACACCTGAATCTCGCCCATTCTCATAGGGCTCCTTTTGTTTGTTCTCTGGCATGATTTTTCATGTACCCCAGGACAAGTGAACAAATGACCCATTAGTCCTGCATTCAAGGAGACCATCCTCTATTGGCCAGAGTCTTCACTTCGGTGCACATTTGTCTGGGAATACATTCTGAATATAGCAGTGTGTTAATTCTGTATATTTTCAAGCTAGTGATGGCTTTTTTATTATACTTCCACTTTTATCACTTTTTCCAAAGAATCATTTCCTCTCTAGGTTTCTGGGGCCTCTGTCTGCCAAAAGGTTCTAGGAAGTATTTGGTACTTGAGAGCCTTTTGTCTCTACCTTTCATACCACCAAAGATGTGGTTCCCTAGGGCAACTCACAGGACTAGCACCTGAGCATCGGCTTCTTGTCCTTTCTTACTAGCAGTCTCTTGAACTAGAGACCCTAAAATAGCTAAGGAAGTTGTCATAGTTCAGAAATAGAGTGTAAAGCATTGTTTATTGATTCTTTGTGTCAGTGCCTTTCTATACCATAGCTGTCTCCAAGTGTCACTTCCTCAGCATCCAGGGTGTTGGCAAGGAAAGGTTGTGGAGAAGCCTCTCGCTAATCCTCAACGGAGCTTTGCTCTCTGAGGACTGACTGAGCAGTGTTGGCTTGCCTGACGTTGAGCACCTGCTGTAAACCTGAGACGTAAGGAGTCTCAGTGTCTTTGTATTCTTTACTCTCTCTTTGGGGACTCTGGGCAGGGCTCTCATGGAACGGCCTAGCCCACTGTCTATGGTTCTTAGAAATGCCAGAAAGCAGGAGTAGGGTAGCCTAAATTGGATTCAATGAGGAAGTTTCATGGCCCTTCACTTAAGTATCAGCTTTTCTCTGAAAAGACGATGATGGTGAGTGTAGGCTAATTCTGGGGATTGTGAAACAGGGTCTGTTTTACAATCAGATTTCATCTCACATGTAAATGTATACACTCTCTCAGGCCGAGCCTGTAGGACATCCAGGCTGATCTGTTAACAAATGGCTTCTACTTATAATTGACTTCCTTCAAGTGCCTCATTGCTGGTAGTGAGTGTCCAGGGTAGGGACAGAGGATAGAAGTGCTGGACCAGCCTCTGAAGGGTCTTTGGCAAGTGATGAAAGGTATCCATTTTTCATCTACTACTGCTGCCTCTTAGTGTCCTGTTAGGTAGGGCGGGCAGGAGGAAAACAACAAGAGCACCTCATAACCAAAGGAAGCCATTACTTTCCTTGTCCAAATTTCCTCCCCATCCCTTTCCTCCATTCCAAAGATATTCCCTTCATCCTCAGTTGTTCGGTTCTGAATCTGTATGTTTTGTTTCAGTGAGACCTCGAAAGACCCTCCGGAGCAAGCAGAGTGTCATTCTCCCTTCAGCAAGGCCAGGCCGACGACCTGGCAAGAAGCGGCATTCTACCAGGAGGTCCCGGCCAAAGGCACCACCTGTGGATGACACTGAGGTTGATGAGCTGGTAAGAATTATTTGTCATCCTCCCTCTAACCTTTCTGTTTCTTATTCTCCATCCCAGCACTAGGAATTCATCCGGCAACAGGTGGACGCCTCCCCCCTCCTTCCTTCTCCCTAGCTTGGGAGGCTGGAGAGGCAGATGGGTGGGCCTGTAGGCAGACAGAGGCAGCAGGCCCTCCAGGAACAGCTATGTCCGGCATTCCCCTGCTGTAGCCTGCAAACATTGTCTCCTCTAGTTAGCAGGCAGCCTGCAACTTATTAAGGATTTTAAAATAGTATCCATGTGTCTCCAGTGGGCTCAGAGGGGCTAGGTCTTCATCGTGAGAATGTCAGCAATGTTGGAGCCTCACTTACTGTTGGGTCCACAGTTGTTATGGGAGGGACATTATACTCCCCTCTGCTCCTTAACCAATGTAATTTTAGTAGTTTTGTTTTAGATCTCACTTGAGCTTTAAAGAACAAAAAAATAGCTCTTGAAACATACTTGTTGTTATAGATCACATTGGGGTTAGGGGCATAACACAAGCTTTAGGGGAGATCGGGGGCATTAAAAGATGCTTCTGTTTGCCCAGCCCTAACCTGTCTACTCTGTGGCTCCTACTGCTGTGAGTCAGGTTTGTATGGCTACCTGGAAGGGAGGGCCCACTCTGTTTAGCCTTGGCTGTTTAGCTCCTGTGTGTCTGCAATGGAGGAGCCAGGACGGGAATTAGACCCCTTGCTATTCTTCCTAGAGACACCCTACCTTCACAGAACTGGCTGCTGGTGGTCCAGATAGCCCGTCCGGCTCTCTGCAGTTGCTTGTTGATGCCCATCCATGGTATCGCCGTAATCCCAGGTCCATCTGTTCTCAGAGGGCGAGTGTCCTGTTGACAGTGGTCCTCTCCAGGCGATATCTAGCAGGATTGCTGTTAATACACCAACTGCTGCCTGCTCTCTGCTGCTTTGATCACTGTCCACCAGGCAGGAGGCAAGTGGACAGATGGGAAGATGCCTCCTCCTGGGCTGAGAGTGCTCCCTGATTTGTGTCAGGAGACTAGACCATTTCTGCTCCAAGGAAATGGTTGCACTCACTTTTTCTTTTCTTTCTTTGAACAGATATACACATTTTCTGCCTTGTCCGCTCTTCTTCCTCTCTTGTACATGTAATAACATTCCTCTTTCTTTGGCACCAGGTGCTTCAGACCAAGCGGAGTTCCCGGAGGCAAAGCCTGGAGCTGCAGAAGTGTGAAGAGATCCTGCACAGGCTCGTGAAGTACCGCTTCAGCTGGCCCTTCAGGTGAGCTCTGCCTTCTCAAGCTTAGGGGATAGGACCAACCTGGTAGATTTTAGGAACATTCCAAAAAGGCAGCTGACTGAGGGAGCTCTCAGCTGAGCCCCATGGGACCTTTCTGATTCCTTCCATTTCTGGACATGGCTCAGTGGCAGGGGAATTAGCTTTCCCAAACTGGTAGTGACAGCTCTGTGCTTGCCAGTTGGCCGATGTATTCTAGGTGTACGTATTCTAGGGCTGGCTGTTTAGCTCCCAGGCAGTTGCAGTCAAGGCTATGCACATAACTACATTTGGTTCTTCTCCACAGGGAGCCTGTGACCAGGGATGAGGCCGAGGACTACTATGATGTGATCACCCACCCCATGGACTTTCAGACAATGCAGAACAAATGTTCCTGTGGGAGCTACCGCTCTGTGCAGGAGTTTCTTACCGACATGAAGCAAGTGTTTACCAATGCTGAGCTTTACAACTGCCGTGGCAGCCATGTGCTACACTGCATGGTGAAGACAGAACAGTGTCTGGTGGCTCTGTTGCATAAACACCTTCCTGGCCACCCATATGTCCGTAGGAAACGCAAGAAGTTTCCCGATCGACTTGCTGAAGATGAAGGGGACAGTGAGCCAGAGCCCATTGGACAG
Organism: Lepilemur ruficaudatus; assembly: GCA_963574885.1. NCBI lineage: Eukaryota > Metazoa > Chordata > Mammalia > Primates > Lepilemuridae > Lepilemur > Lepilemur ruficaudatus. The sequence goes on along the minus strand of CAUYRT010021517.1, from coordinate 94,948 downwards.
TCCAGGGGACGAAGACAGAAGAAATAGAGAGGCAGGGCCCTGGTAAGGGAGCTCGGGAGACAGTGAGGGAGGTGGGGAGGCAGGCAAGAGAGGAAGATTGAGAACTTGGAAGGGAAGAGATCACAGGGTCCAGAAATGCCTGTCATCCAAGCTTGTGCTGTTTGTTAAAACTCCCCACAGGGCCTCATTGAAGCAAAGCTCTTTGGGGAGCCTGATACTGGATTGGTGGTCTCTGCCCAGAAATACTGGGGGCAGAAGAGGTCCATGACCCTCCCTTCTGTGAGTTTCCAGGAAGAGTCCAGGGGTCTAGCTTTTCTGGTGAACCCAGTTCCTGTTCCTTCCTTCTTTCCTAAGGTCCCTTCCCCTCTGGCTCCCACAACAGTGCCAAGCCCCTCTGGTCTCCAGGGGAGGGATTGCTGTATTATACTGCAGGATCAAGGGTAATCAGGCCAACTGGGGAGGCTGTGTTGGCTTTTTTTTTTTTCAAATCTGTATTTATATACAGTTTTATTTCTTTAAGCCCATACTCTGTCTCTTCCTCCCTCTCCCACTCAGGTGACGTATCAGTGAGTGCCATACAAGATTCTGTATTCACCAGCATCATGAAACAGTTGTGGTCTTTTGAGTTGATCTTGGCAGAGTAAAGGGACATTTCCTGGAGCCATTCCTGAATATCCCTCCCCTTTGTGACAACCCTCTCCCCACTCCCACTTTACCTCACCCCCTCAAAAAAACAAAAAACTTAAGGCACTTCACTTAGAGACTGGAGTCCTGCTTATAATCATGCATTTAACCTTGACTTTGGATCTGGCCAGAGGGGTGTTGGAGCCCAGCCCACCCACATACCAGACAAGCTCTTAGGGGAGCAGAAGAAACGCAGGAAGAATTTAAGTGTTTAATTTTTTTTAAATTGACTTTTCTAGTTATTAAAAGTTGCTTGTTTCAGCAGTGATATTGTATAAAGAACATCTTGTAAGATATTCCTGTCATCTTGCTTTGGCACATGTACAGTACAGTTTATATGATAACGTGTTGCTTTACTTTCCCCCATCCTCTCCCCCAGCCCATCCACTCCCGAGCAGAGAAGCTTGGGTGGAGGCTCAGCACGGCAAGCAGTGGCATCTCTGGTGGGGGTGTTCCCTCGTCCTGCCAAGGTGGCTGTTTCTGCCTCCTCCCATGCCCATTCTGGCCTCAGACGTGGAACACTGTGAGAACCTGGATATTTCAGTGGACAGTGTCAGTAGGGGTGGGTGGGAGGAGGGGAGCAGGAGAGAAGCTCAGAGCGCCCTTTCCCACGAGTCTAGCGCTAGTTGTTATATTTAGGCAAAACTTTGTAGTCTTTCCCTTTTATGACAGATTTTGATAAAAGTACAAAACAGGGTTTAATTTTCTTTTCTACCAACTTTGAATTTGGAAAATGTGAGCACCAAAGCTCTTCTGTACTTGTTTAAATTAAAGGAAAAGAAGTCCACCAAGGGGATTGGAACTCCTAGAACTTGAGAATAAAGCCTCTTAATATTAAACTGCAAAGCGTGGTCCCAGTCTCTCCCCTTCCTCATCCAAGGACTTTGGGAATTTGCTCTAGTGGCTGGTGGCTAGGTTTGCCATCCCTTCTCCTATAGGCATGGAGTTAGCACTGATGTTACAATTTCATGGTTCCAACCACCATCCTCCCCTGCCTCTTATCCTACAAGTCTGCTCTTGTTAATAGTGAGCTTCCTGTGTTCCCACCTCAGTGACACCTGAATTGTTTGTTGTTTTTAAAATTGTCTTTAAGGAGGAAGGACCCCATTAAAGGGTAAACTTGTAATAAATTGGAATTTCAAATAAACATTATGTACTTGTGTTTATAAAGAAGAAGCAATTGTGGTGGATCTTTCTTTGTGCTCTTGGGTGGTGGTAGAGAGTGCAGTCCCAGGTGTCGCCTTCCCATCGACTCTCCGAGCCACTTCCTCTGTGAAGGTTTGGCTTCCGCAGCCGGAGGACCTCTTAAGTCTTTCAACTACAGGTCATGTCCATCTGCTGCATTTCTTAGTTCCTAGGAGACATTTCTGATGCCCTGGGTGTAAAAGAAGCATGACCTTCAAGCCTCTCCTGGCCTTGTGTTTGTCTAAAACCTCAAAACTTTTCATTTGAAACTAGGAATTGGGGGGGGGCAGTATTTTAAGGCTTCACTGTAAGAATTTATGTGGTCGTTTAATTTGGGGGAAACTCCTGACATTTTAAAACTTTTTTCAAGGAAAATTTCAAACAAATAGGAGTGACAAGTATAGTCAACTTTAACAGCTCAGCTTTAACAGCTCTAACGAGTGGCTGGTTTGCATAGGTCACTGCTGGGCAGTGAACCTGCTTGTGGAATAAAAAGGTCTTGCTGAGCCACTGATCGCATCTGGTGAGAAATGAAGCTGCCAGCTGATGACCAGTGAAGCAGGGAAGGCATCAGGGGAAACAGGAAGAGCAAATCTGAGGAGTGACCTAAGCCCTGGGGGCAGGTTCTGCCACTGACTCACTTTGTGGCCATGGTGAGTGTGGGCTTGGAGCCAGTGTCGGTACACTGTCGGGGAGTTCTAGTCCTGCCTGGAGGAAGCAGGCTCGCCCCAGTGGCCAGCTCACCCACCCCAGCCCTGCAGCTCTGGGGAGAGCTGTGCTACCTCTGCGTATTTCTTACAGGATGACAGTGGCACGGGGGCTGCCAGCCCACATCTTGGGAGTCCTCCTCAGATGAGTTTCCTAGGCACATACTAGGAGAGTGCCTGAGGGAGATGTCACTTCCTCTCGGGTCTGGGGTCTGTATCTTCGCCCTACTTATGTCTCAGTAGTACCTCCTTGCTCCCTCCCTCCCAGGGTGTGACCACAGGGGAAGCCACTCACTGTTGATTACTACAACTCAGGACTCGAGAATATTTCTGAGGACAGGTCTGAATCATTACTTCTGGGAATCCACCAAGACCTGTCCTTGGTCCTGTAACGCTCCTCTTTCTCCTCAAGTCCTGTCGGGTGGCAGGGAGACAAAGAACATGGTCAGTGGACTTGAGTGGCAGTGAGGTGGTGTCTTGATTCCAAAGCAGCCACTCAGAGGGAGCACCTCTTCCAACTTGCCGGGGCAAGAGTCGGGGCATCCCTAGCAGGATACTGAGGGAGAAACTCGAGCTAGGTGGAAAGAGGGCAGCCTTCTGTTACCAACGTGTCCTAACCCCTGCCCTGGGCTGCCCCGAGTCCAGGAGCTTCTTCCTTTGGGGTGCAACTTCCTGGGAGAAAGAGCAGCCCCTGACCCCTTACGGATTCTTCCCCGCCTTCCTGCGGTCAGGATCAGCCCTGCCGACTCTGTGAAGTCTGAGTTATTTCCCTGGAACCAACACCAACCAAGGTCAGGGCTAAGTTCTGGTAACTCAGGCCCCCACCACGCATAAGCTTGGACCTGCAGCACAGGCTCAGGCTACCAGGGGACATGGGACGTCTGATGCTGCACTCCGAAGATCCAAATGCCAGGCACCAAGGCCACCAGGGAAGGAAGGGGTCTGGGGCACATGCATGCTGGCAGGTGTTGGTTTTGTTTGGCTCTGGAATGTCCCTTTTTGGGGTGGGGGTAGGTTCAGCTGTGGGAGGAACGTGTCCCTTCCCTCACCCACTCTGTCCAAGCTTCTCTGGACATAACTTCCCTAAGTTGCACCCCTGCCATTCCCCACACTGCACCCAGTCGAATCGGTGGCGTAGAAACCACACAAGCTCCGGAGGCCGGTGGTTCAGTTCCCGCTTGGCATTCGACCGCCTGGCTGTGTGATCCTGAGCCAGCCAAGCCCTCCGAACATTTCCCTCCCGCCTGTAAAGTGGGGAGAGGAGGATCAAGCAGGAGGATTCTGGTGTTTCCTTCCTCTTTTTCCTCCAGGGTGTGGGACTTTCCATAGCGTCTCCCAGGGCTGAGGCACAGCCCCACGACCAAGTCCTGGCCTCAAAGCAGAGCTCCCCTGGGGCCTGTCCTGACCCTGCACTGCTCCTTCTGCTTGCGCTCCCCAGCCCTTCCTGCCCCGGTTGCCCTGGAAGCCGGCCACTGGGCTCGTTTCTGCTGGGCAGTACGTAGCCACGATTGGCAAGGAAGAGGGGCAGCCGGGGGCCCTTTGGGGCTCACTCTTTCCCACCCACCCCACTTGTCTTTTACTTCCCAGGTCTCTGGAATCCTCTCCATGCAGCCCTTAGGCAGTTCCTGGAACGCCCTTCCCATCTTAATCCTTCTCTTCTGGAAGAGCACACATTAAGGCCCCGAGCACCTTTGACCAATAAAGCCAGGTGACCCTAATTCACCTGGCTCCAGCTGCCCCTGCCCTGGTCAGACCCTTGGCATCTTCCCTCCCACCTGCTGCTGACCTGGCCTGTGGGCCCAGCTCAGGGCAGCTCCTGCCCTCCCATCCCCAGTGTAACTGTCACCCGGCTCATTCTGTTCCCTCAAAGACCCCCACATGAGGCATCACAAGGAATTGAGGTCACCGGGCTTTGTTGGTCAAAGGTACTTGGGGACTTAATATGTGCTCTTCTTGAAGAGAAGGGTTTAGATGGCGAGGGTGTTCCCCATGCAAGGAGCTGCCTAAGTAAGGGTTGCACGCTTCCCCTGGCGGTCGGTATGCTCCTTGTGAGAAACAAACCCTAACCCCTGGGTCTGGGGCTCAGCCATACTCTTGATCTTGGACACATGAGCTCCTTCCCTCAGCCCTAATATGAGGCTGGGGGCGGCTGGACCCTTGGGCCTCCTGGCAGTGACAGTGAATGCAGGCTGTGTGGAGTAGGTACCCAGGGACAGTAACCAAGACCCTCACCTGGCTGGAGTCACAGTGGCCAAGATCGGGCCTTGGCATCTGATCCCCAGCTGATAAGCGTCCCCAGGAATGGCCACACACACTCAGCTACCTTACAGTGGGCAGAGACGGAGCAGGTCCCAGCAGCCCTGAGCTTCCCCAGCACGTGGATACGCATGGTACCTCTCCCGATCTCCCAGCACACGTGTCTGCAAGCTGCCCCGGTGTGGGCACCCTGCCCACCAGACTGCCCGTTCTCACTGCTGCATTAGCACCTCAAATCTCTCAACTTTAGAAGCGGGAGGCCCAATTCCTACTACACTCAAGGTCTCCTCATCCCGAGCCCTTGTCTATGCTGCCAAGATGCCACAGACCAGTCTAGCACAATCTCCACCCCACCTAGACACATGATGGCATGGGGTGGGGTGCCCTGTCCAGGGCCCCCAGGAGGGAGGTGGCCACACCAGCAATCTTCCGAGGCAAAGAGGATGGTCAGCCTCCAGCCTCCAAGACTCCAGGGAGGTGGCCTTCAAGACAACGTTGACAGGCCGATGCCCTCACTTTCCACACCAATGAGATCTTGTTCTCACCCACAGCCCCAAAGAGGCCAGAGGTGGCAGTGTCCTCCCGGGGGATTCCCTGAGCGTTCCGGCAGGCATCCCAGTCTCACTTTGGAAGCACAGAACTCAGGCCTCAGAGGCCAGAGGGGCAAAACACACACACACAGAGCGTCTGGGACTCCTGCAAAGCACAGCTGCTCTGGGGGACTTCTTCCCGCAGGGCCCTCACCCTCCTACCTTCCCCCTTCCCCGCCACAGAGGACTCAGCAGTGCCACACGGGGTTTATTCCAGTCACAGCTTCCAGAGAAACGCAACAATAAATTACATCATTAAATAAACTCCTGCTGGACCCTACCCCCTTCTGCCCTCTCCTCCCACACCCTCTCCCAGGACCCTGTGGGGACTCAGCCAGGCCCATCCCCCGAATGCGGCAGGACAGGGCATAAACCTCACTGGGTCCCCACCCTGGTTCTCAGCCCCATCGTACTCACTTGCCTGACCTTGACAGCTGGGCAGCTGCTAGTCAGCTGTCTCTGCGGGGAGAGGCAGGGAGGGCAAAGAGGGCGCAGCAGCCACCCTGCACCAGGCCTGTGTTGCTAGAGGTGTGTGGGGTTCTCCAGAGAGGGGTCTGTCTTAGTCATGTGCAAGACCACAGTGGGGGCCTTATAGTGGCAGTGCATGCCACGGCCATAGCCCCCAGGGGTCCGGCAGGCCTTGGCCCGGGCCCGGCCAGCTGCCATCTTGCGGTGGCACAGACTCTGCCAGGTCTGGAAAGTCTTGGAGCTCCATACCCAGACACCACTGGTGATGCCCACCACCAGCGACATGAAGATTTTGAGCATAAAGACAGCCACAGTGGGCACCGAGCCCCCTGGCAGTGAGCAGTCCCTGCGGCCTCCGGGCATGGTGGCTGCTGTGCATGGCTGCTCTGTGGCCCGAAGGCGCCAGAAGTCCATGTTGAGGCGTTCATAGACGTAGCAAACGATGACGCAGGTGGCAGGCACCGTGTAGAGGATAGAGAAGACCCCAATCTTGACCATGAGCTTCTCCAGCTTCTCGGTGTTGGTACCGCCAGTCTTCATGATCTTGCGGATGTGGAAGAGGGCCACAAAGCCTGTCAGGAGGAAGCTGGTGCCCAGCACCAGGTAGCAGGAGAGGGGCACCAGGACGAAGCCCGTGAGCGCAGCCGCATCCATGCTGGCCACGTAGCAGAGCCCGGTCAGCTCATCCCCGGCCACCTTGCGCAGCGTCAGGATGACGATGGTCTTGAGCGCCGGCAGGCCCCAGGCCGCCATGTGGAAGTAGCTGCCGTGGGCCTCGATGGCCTCGTGGCCCCATTTCTTGCCGGCCGCTAGGAACCAGGTGAGCGTCAGGACCACCCACCACAGCGAGCTGGCCATGCCGAAGTAGTAGAGCAGCAGGAAGACGAGCGTGCAGCCCGTGTTCTCCAGGCCCTCCTGGATCACGTAGAGCGCGCCCGCCTCCTGGTCGCAGGCCACGCTCTGGGCCCCGGCCACGGCGCGGATGAGGAAGGCCAGCGAGTAGACGTTGTAGCACATGGAGAGGAAGATGATGGGGCGCTCGGGGTACTGGAAGCGGTGGGGCTCCAGCAGGAAAGTGAGCACAGTGAAGGCCGTGGAGAAGAAGCACAGCGCCGACCACACGGCCATCCAGACGAGCGCGAAGTCCTTGTCGCGCCGCGACCAGAACACCTCGACCCCCGGCCCGCAGCGCGGCGCGCACGAGCGGCTCTTCTCCACGTACTGGAATTTCTCGGGGTTCTCGCAGGTGCCGCCGCCGCCCGGGCCCGGACCCGCATCGCCGGGGGGCCTCGCGGGCCGCGGCGCCACGGGCAGCATGCCCAGGCCCTTGTGGGGCTCGGCGGGGCCAGCCGTGGCGTTCTCGGGCGCCTCCATGCAGAGCGCGTGAGGGTCGTTGCGCGTGGGCAGCCGGGCGCAGTCGAGCGAGTCGGGCCAGCCGAAGTTGAACTGCTCCATGATGGGCGCGCAGCGCAGGCGGGCCTGCTCGCACATGGGCCGGCAGGCGGGGATGGGCGTCGAGACCTGGTCGGTGCACATGGGCGCGTACAGCGAGCACAGGAAGAAGCGCAGGTGGCTGTGGCAGCCGTACTGCACGAGCGGCGCGAACTCAGCCAGCTCGGCGGCCGCCTCGCCCTGCGACGTGTGGCCCAGCAGGTTGGGCATGCGGGTCAGGTTGTAGCCGATGCCGCGGCACATGGGGATGTCCACCGCCTGGCACGGCGCCGGCCCGCGCCCGCGCTCCGGGTCGAAGCGGCCGATCTCCAGTGCCGCGCCGCCCGCCGCCAGCAGCTGCCACAGCAGCAGCGCCCGGCCGAGCGGCGGCACGGCCATCCCGGGCGGCCCGGGCCGAGGGCGGGAGCGCGGCCCCGGCTCACTCGGGCCGCGCCGTCCCGCGCCCCCGTGCCTGCCCGCCACGTCGCCGGGCGCGGGCCATCGCCCAGCCGCCCACGTGTGTCCGGGCGCCACGGGGCGCCCTGGGCAGCGCGCGCGGAGCCGCCCGCGGGACAGGAGGCGCCGAGCCCGCCGAGCCGCCACCGCCGCTGCCACTGGAGCCGCCGCCGAGCTAGAGCCGCCGCAGCCTCCCGGGGCCGCCGCTACCAGCCCCCGGGGCGGGGCTCCCGGAGGGCACGCCTAGGGGCGGGGCCCCCGCGCGCCGGGCACGCCCCCGCTTGGCTTTAAAGGCGCCGCTTCTCGCAGCCACGCTGGGGCGCCCGCTGGGGGCGGTCCCGTCGGCGGAGCGTCTGAGCTACATAGTCTGCCTGCTCCGCTTACGTTTCCACTCGGTTCTTCCCCTTCTCTTGCTGCTCAGTCTCTCCTCATGACGGCACTGTCTGCAGGAAGATCTGTCCCCTGCCCACACTCCCACACTGGGTCACCTGGATTTCTCATTTCTAAAGTCTTCACGCGTGGGAAACCTTGGCCTTGTACTCAGTGACTGCTCAAATGCAGCCTCTGCCTCTTCACTGGTTGTATGTGACTTTGGGTCTTCTCTCTGACCTCAGCTTCCTTTTCTGTAAAGCGGTGGATAATCCTGTTAAAAACGAATAACTCATGTACTGTGGACCTGCGGCTGATCAACTGGGCAGCATGCTTGACCTTGATCTTGGTCTTCTCGGTAATCCAGGAATACTACACTATCTCCATTTCCCGGATGGAGAAACTGAGGCTCAGAGAGGAACAGCATACCCAAGGGCATAGACCCACTAAGTGTTCTATTTGTGATTGTCTGACTCCCGAACCCATACTCATTTCACAAGGCCACCATGCTCCCCTGGGAAGAGTGTTATCACCCTCTCGCCTCTCTCTAGGTTAAGACCTTTGGGACCTCCTTAGAAACTGCCATGGTTCCCCAGTAGCTCTGTGGGTGAAACTGGCAGGCCACCCAAGGGGCTCTGCTCTGGGACCCCTCAAAGACTGCCATCGCCCTCCCTCCCAGGCTAGAAGGAAGACTCAGACTCAAATTCCACCTGAGCACTCAGCACAGGGGCAGGCCCCCTAGTAGCTGCTCTGGGATGCTTAGCGAATGAATGAGTGCGTTTCCTAGAACTGCAGGGAGGCTGGGAAACTGACTGAGGACCTACTGTGAGCCAAGCGGGCCCTGGGCCAGGCATTTTACAGTGACTTTTTTAACCCTCACAACAGTGTTACAAGGAAATCTATACCCACTTTACAGATGAGAAATTGAGGCTCAGAAAACTCAAGGTATTTGCCTAGCTAGGATTATGCTGCTCTAACGGTCAGGGTTGCCATTCAGGCTCTTCCACTGCATGCAGCTGCCTGGGCGCCTGGCCAGCCAGCCCAGCTTGGCCAACACCTGCCTGCTGTAGAGCCGGCCTGTGGTGGGGATGCAGGAAAGAGCAGTGGTGGTGATGGTGAGAAAATGGGGCCATTGTTTCCCACACATCCTGTAATTAGTGCTCAGCTGCCCTTAGAACAGGGATCAGCAAAGGGAGACACCGTCTTGGGCACATACCCAGCCCCTGGCTCTCGGAGAGGACCCAGCAGATGGGCACCCGTGGAGATGCAGCCAGCCCTGTGTCCAGCACATGGTACAAACTCGGCCCACGTGAGCCGTGAGAGTTGCCACTACAAGGTCCTGACTGTCCCCAGGAGGCAAGGGCAGGAGTGTGGTACCTGCAAAATCACCTTTGACTCCCTGGGCAGGGATAATGGAGCTTCCCAAAATGTCAGCGGTGGCTGCCCCAAGCAAAGCTGGCGCTCCTGGGGTGGCAACGGAAGCCCTTCCAGGCACAGCCCCCCGCTTGCATCATTGCACCCCATGCCCCACAACCTACCCTCACTCCTTAGAAGCACCCTGCAAAGTCCCAGCCCAGAAGGCCTTCCTCCTCCTCTTCTGTTCCACCCCAGCACCCTGCACTCAAGCATCGCCCCCCACCCCAGCCGCACCCGTCTCCCGCTGCCAGGGCTGGAGGCCTGTGGGCCCAGCACACCGTGAACTCTCCATCAGTCCCTAGCAGCTGCTCCAGGGCCATAGGAGCATACTATTTCTCTCTGTGTCAGGCTGGGCAGTGGCCTAGATACCTGGACAATAGTGCCCCATGGCCTTGCCTCCTGAGTGCTCTTGGGGTGTCTGTGGGAGGTGGCGCTCTGCTGGCTGGGACTGGGAGGCCCAGGCTGCTGGCGATGGTTTGTGTGCTCCCACCCCGCACCAGGGTGGAGAGGACCTGGGGGCCCTCTGCTCTGGCAGCCTCGGTGGGCAAGGCGCCCCAAGGCCGTGGGATGCCAGGCCTGTCACCATGGCAACAGCCACTCCTGGGAAGCCAGAGGTGGGGGGTGGAAGAACCCCGCCCCCAAGCAGATGCAGCCAGGGAGAGGAAGGGCCTCTGGGGCCTCCTGCCCACCCACCCGGCTTTGTCACCCGATCTGCTTCTTTACAAAGGAGGAACAATACCGGAGGGCTCACTGAAAGGGAGACTATGAGGAGGACCGGAGGGGAGAGGAGAAGGGAGGTCACCATCAATGTCCCTCCCTAGCCCTGCTCTGCCAGGCAGAGGGGCGGGAGACAGGCAAGGTGCAGATGGGGCCTCCCCAGCTCCTCTTTCCAGGAGATCCACCCTTCCTGGGGGCCTTGGCTGGGCCCAACCAGTTGCCCTGCATATGTGGGAAGGGACACTCTCCTGGCCTGTGTCCCCCTCTCCAACCTCCCCACCTTCCCAGACAGCGCTCACCACTCACCCCTCTCCAGATTCATTCTGTCGCATCTAGGCCCTTCCCTCCCTCCCTCCCTCCCCGACTCAGCTCTGACACTGCCTCCTCCAGGACCACTCCCGCCCCACGCCCACCGGCCTGGTGCCCACCTCTGCGTTTGCAGCCACCACGCTGCACCTGCGCCTGTCTCCGCAGCACCAGCCTCTGGAGGCCAGGGACGTGCTCCTCGGTGTCCTGGTGCAATGGCCTGGAGTAGACTCCCATGTTTGTTGTGTGAAAAGAATGTCAGAATGGGAAGGAGTCCATAGATCCTTCTGGAAGAGGCTGAATGCAAGTGGGGCCTGAGGTTGAGGAACGTGTGTTTATTGGACTCTGGGGGACAGAAGTGTCCGTGTGAGTAAGCAGGGACCAGGAGGACCAGCCTGCACCTCCTCCAGGTGCCTGGGCCACCCCACAGGAGAGGCTGTCGGTGGTAACGGAAGACCCAGCAGGGACACCCACACCTGCTCCCTGGGGCAGGCAGACGGGAACTGCGTGTGTTCCTGTGGAGGTGGGCACTGGCCTGTGCGTGTGGCTGTTTGTGTATATGTACACACAAGGTCTGTGCAGGTGCCTGGCCACTCCTGTGTGTGCGTACCTGCCCAGGGGCAGGGCTGGGGAAGACCCTGGGTGGGGCTCTGGGAATGAGCCCTGCTTCTGACTCAGTTTCCCTTTTTGGGCATGTCAAGGGCTGCACTAGACTGTTTGTTCCATTCTTTTTTTTTTTTTTGAGACAGAGTCTCACTCTGTTGCCCAGGCTAGCGTGCCGTGGCGTCAGCCTAGCTCACAGCAACCTCAAACTCCTGGGCTCAAGCGATCCTTCTGCCTCAGCCTCCCAAGTAGCTGGGACCACAGGCATGCGCCACCATGCCTGGCTAGCATTTTCTATATGTTTTTAGTTGGCCAATTAATTTCTTTCCATTTATAGTAGAGACAAGGTCTCGCTCTTGCTCAGGCTGGTCTCGAACTCCTGACCTTGAGTGATCCGCCCGCCTTGGCCTCCCAGAGTGCTAGTATTACAGGCGTGAGCCACCGCGCCCAGCCTTGTTCCATTCTTACTAAAGAAGCATTTTAAAAATTCCTTATTAGGGCTTTGACAATTTTCACAAGTAATTCAACATTGGAGATGAGCAGAGAAATAAAATAATTGTCCCTCCTCTTACAGCCTTAGCCCTGAAGGAAAGAGTATTCAGAATTCAGGCATCTCTTTTGATCCTTTTTGCCTAGACTTCACAAACACATATCTACATGTATTGCAGTCTTTACTTATCTGTTCTTTACCAAAATAGAGTTAATACTGTGCATATTATACTTCATTTTTCTCACCTAAAAATCCATCATGGGTAGATATATGGATAGATGATAAAAGTAAGAATAGTAAAATGTTAATGGTAGAATTGGGCATTCAGCTGCTCACTATAAAATTTTTTTAGTTCTTCTGTATATGTTTAAATTTTCATAATAAAATATTTGAAAAAATCTATCATGAATGTCTTTCCATGTCAACACACAAGGATACAATTCATTCTTTTTAATAACCACTTTTATTGCCACAGTGTGGATTTATTATAAATTATTCAGCTAATCTCCTATGGATATACATTTAGGTTCTTTTTGATAAGAGCTGTATAGCCACACAGATATACAAATATATACACCTACACTCATGGTCAGCAAACTGTGGCCCCTAGGCCAAATCTGGCTAGCTGCCTGTTTTTGTAAATAAAGTTTTATTGGGACACAGCCATGCTCATTGGTTTATGTATAGTCTTTTGCTTTTGAGCTAAAGCAACCACAGAGTTCAGAAGTTGTGATAGCGACCATGTAGGCTGCAAAGCCAAAAATATTTATTATACTATCTTTATAGAAAAAGTTTGCTGAACCCTAAATGTACTAGCGCTTTTACTTCTATAGCATAGAGTTTTAGAGCTTGGGATGCCAGGTCAATGGATGTGGGTATATTTTTTATAGCATTATTGTGGCACATTATTGTTGTTTTACAATAAACTGCACATATTTAAAGTGCATAATTTGTCCAGGCCTGGTGGCTCACGCCTGTAATCCTAGCACTCTGGGAGGCCGAGGCAGGCAGATCGCTCAAGATCAGGAGTTCAAAACCAGCCTGAGCAAGAGCAAGACCCCCATCTCTACTAAAAATAGAAACAAATTAATTGGCCAACTAAAAATATATAGAAAAAATTAGCTGGGCATGGTGGCGCATGCCTGTAGTCCCAGCTACTCGAGAGGCTGAGGCAGGAGGATCACTTGAGGCCAGGAGTTCAAAACTACCCTGGGTAACATATCACATATGTATGATAGATCTCTGTCACACATAGAGACCTATATATAAAAGAAATGCTAATAACTGGATAACCTAAATACCTTGATTTGATCATTACACATCCTACGCATGTAACCAAATTGCGCTTGTACCCCATAAATATGTACACATATAACATATCCAGAAAAATTTAAAAAGTAAAAAAAAAAGTAACTAATATCAATAAAATGTTAATGTATATTGTACATGCTACAATATAGTGTGAAATGAGCTTAATAACAACTACTATTTATTAAGTATTAATTGGCATCTCATTTAATCTTCATAATACCTTATGAGGTGATTGTTCTAATTTTTAGATGAGGAAATTGAAGCTTAGAGAGACTAAGGGCAAGTGATAACGCCAGAATTTTTCTTTTTAAAGCAATGAGCATCACCCTAAAAGTTTTCTTGCGCCTTCCCTACCCATTAGTTTGCATTTGTTTTTTGTTTTTTGAGACAGAGTCTCACTCTGTTGCCCAGGCTAGAGTGCTGTGGCATCAGCCTAGTTCACAGCAACTTCAGACTCCTGGGCTCAAGCAATTCTCCTGCCTCAGCCTCCCGAGTAGCTGGGACTACAGGCATGCACCACCATGCCCAGCTAATTTTTTCTATATATTTTTAGTTGGCCAATTAATTTGTTTCTATTTTAGAGATGGGAGTCTTGCTCTTGCTCAGGCTGGTTTGGAACTGCTGACCTTGAGCTATCCTGCCGCCTTGGCCTCCCAGAGTGCTAGGATTGCTGTCGTGAGCCACCAGGCCTAGCCTATGTAACTTTTAAATAGCAGACATTAACTGAGCACTTACTCTGCGCCAGGCAGTGGCTCCTCTGGGCCCCCCATGGCACACAGGCCTGGGGCTGGGTACTGGGGACACAGGGCAAACAAGATGCGACTTTTGCCCTGTGGTGGCTCATGGTCAGCTCGAGTCACAGACAGAATAGTGACCATGCTGGTGTCTGCTGATCCTGTGATTAGAGAGGGGAGCTGTGGGGACCCTGTGGAGGGTGGTGCATGGGCTCCGTCTCAAGGCCGGTGGGAGCCAGGTATAAGAGAGGGAAGAGTCTTCTCGACAGAGGGATAGGCGTTTGCAAAGGCACTAGCGAAACAAAGGAGGCAGCCCACTGGGGCTGCGGTGGGGTCTGGAAAGCCAGGATTTACCCCTGGGCAATGGGGAGCCAGGGAAGGTTCACAACGGAGGGAGTGCTAAGGTACACGGAGCGCTGTGGAGGCAAAGGATCAGCACAGGCTCTGCAGGGACAAGTCCTGGAGAGAGTACGCATCTGAGGCACACGGTGGGCGCCCACACTCGCGGTGGGGCCCAGTGCTCGGGGCCGGGCCACGGGCAGGTTGCGGGGCTGGGCCTGAGCAGGGCGCGGGCAGGTCGTGGAGCAGTGGGACAGGGACAGGGGTGTGGGGCAGCGGGACAGGGGCGGGGCGCGGGGCAGGGGGACAGGGACAGGGGCGGGGCAAGGAGACGGGGCAGGGGCAGGGCGCGGGGCAGGCGGACAGGGGCGGGACAGCGGAACAGAGACCCGGACAGGGACAGGGGCAGGTAGTGGGGCAGCGGGACAGGGACAGGGGCGGGGCGCGGGCCGGGGCACGATCGGGCAGCCGCTCGCTCGCTCGCTCTCCGGGGGAGCCAGGCCGGAGACGAGCCCGGAGGCGCCGGCCGCCGCTGAAAGCGGCTTTTGTGCTGCGGGCGAGCTCCTGTTTCGTTGACGTTGGAACCTGCCGCTTATTTACCCAACTCGGAGGGAAATTCAGCAGCGGCCGAGGGAAAAAAATAACCTCAGCCGCCGCCGAGTGACGAGCAAAGAGGCCCCGCCGCCCCCGCCCTGCCCGGCCGGCTCGGTCTCCTGGCCGCTCGCCCCAGGGCCCAGGACCCCGACCCTCTCGAGGCTGAGCTGGTCCCCCGGCCCCGCCGCACCCTGCCTGCCCCTGCCCGGGTGTTCCGGGCCGCCCTCTGCCTCCTCGCTCGGCTGGCCCAGCCCCAGCGCGGCCACTGCAGCCAACGCAGGAGCCTGGCTCAGGTGTGAGGGCAGGAGCCGGGCAAGGCTGCCAGGTGGAGCTGTGACCTTTAGCCACTGCACACCGCGTCCTCCTTCGGGGGTGTTTGCAGGAAAGGGCATGGGCCTCCCAGGCCTCTACCAGGGCAGCCTCTCTGGCCCTGTCCCGGGCCCAGGTGGGATCAGCCCCTGGTCCTTGGGAAGGCAGCCCTTTGCCACCTCGGACACCTTGCACCAGTGATGTCAGCTGCTGGGCAGGGGCCTGGGCAGGGGTCCCTGCTTCCCTTGCTTTTGCTCTGGCCCCTGACTTGTGGCTGGTGTCAGGACATCTCCAGGGTGGGTACAGCGCCCTGCCCTGGTCTGAGGGGTTAGTGGCCCTCCAGGAGCTGCAGATGCACACTTCTCTCCAGGTCACCCCTGCCAGGCCTGCTCAGCCTGCAAGCAGCGGCCCTTCCTTCTCCCTGCACCAGCAAACCGCAGATCCGGCCTCCCAGGGGCGCCCCATGGGCCCTGCGTTTCTCCTGGTGGTAACTTGCCACCCCTCACCTCACTCCATCACCTCCCCCAGGACACGCAGGCCCAACCAGCATGTCACCTCCCCCCCCAGGCTGGGGGCTGCATCTAACTCATTCTCATCCCCCGACTGAAAGTGAGAGTTGGATGCCCTAGGGGAAGGTGATGATCTGGGTCCTCAGTCTGCTAATGTCACAGACATTGTGGGTCTGTGGCCCAGTAGCCTCGTCCTGGTGCTCCTGGCACCTTCCTCCCTCTTGGACCACACACTCCTCTTTGTCCCTTTTCCTGCCTGCCATGTGCCATGAGCTTTGGACCCAGGGCTGTGGCCAGAGTGGGCAGCAGTGGGCCTTGGGGAGGGGCGGGGCCCTGGGGATTGCAGCCTGGTCCCAGCGGCCTTTTCCAGGCCCCTGCAAGATGGCCCCTGACATGCCACCAGGTCCGGGTGGATTTTTGGCAGCTTGGCCTCTGCCCATCTCCTGGGCCTTCTTGTTTCTCTCCGAAGTTGGCCCAAGTGCTGCCCTCTCTGCCCACAGAGCTGTACAGTCGCCGCTGCTTCACCCACTTTGCATCACAAACCATCCGACAGTCCCCGTGCTCTGCAAGCCCCTCTCATACCTATGACTGCACTTGTCCCCATTTTACAGATGAAGAAACTGAGTCTTGGGGAGGTCGAGAGGTGGAGCTGGAACCCAGGCCTCCCGACCCCAAACCAGTGCCCGACCTGTCTCCACCTGGGCCCCTCCCTTTGGTCCTCCCACCAGACAGGGCCACTTGCTTTCCTGCCTCCTTACTCAGCTCTCTCCTCCACAGCGCTGCACCAGCTCCACAGGCAGGGAGCACGTCCTCCCCAGGTGTCGGTGTGAGGAGAAAGAACAGCACCCCCCTCTCTCCAACACCCACATGTCTTTTTCTGTCACTTTTTTTTTTTAGAGCTGGGAGGTGGGGGGGGTCTCACTATGTTGCTCAGGCTGGTCTCGAACTGCTGGCCTCAAGCGATCCTCCTGCCTCAGCCTTCCAAAGTACTAAGATTACAGGCTTGAGCCACCGAGCCCTTTACGCCTGGCCTTTCCCTGTCACTTCAGTCACCATTTCCTCAGGTGCTCGTGCAGGAAACACCTCAGGTGTGCCTTTGAGGTGTTCAGGCCCTGGGAAGCCATGTCACGGAGCGGCTGAGGCAGAGCAGGCTCTGCACGCACCTGCCCGGGCTCGAACCCTGCACCACAAGTGTGTCAGTGTAGACCATTTGTCAATCCTCTGTGCGCTGTAGTTTTCTCAGCTTTGAAAGGAATATTCTGGTGGGGCCAATGCTACACGGTTGCTGAATTTGATGACATACAGGGTCCGGCCTTGGCACAGTGCCCGGCAGGGTGGGGACTCCACATGCCCACGACGTCACAGTTAACTGTTAGTTCACAGCGAAGCTTCCCTCCACTTCCTGTCACCTTCCCACACGCCTCCAACCCGCCCCCCCACTCACGACTATGGAGTCACTAATGTCGCAAGTCGTCATTCAAAGCCCCGGTAGTCATCATTTTCACTTTCATGAGCCTTAGGCACTTTTGCCTTCCTGGGCCCCTTTTCCATTAAAAAAAATTTTTAACTGTATTTTATGACTGCATTGGTAAACGGCGAATCTATTAATATTATATATGAAAACATTTTTCGGCCTACCAGTGAATGCTTTTTCCTTCTGATTTTAAAAGAAACGAGAGCATTTTTCTGGGCCCCTGAGAGTGTTGTGGGCTCTGGGTGTGGCGGCCACTGTGCATGCCGGATGGGTGGCCCTGGCTGTCATCGGGCACAGCTTCATTTCCTCCTGTGGGGCGGCGTGTGTCCCCGGGCAGGCGTGGGCACCGACAGGACTCTTTGGAGCTCCTCCCTTCTCCCCTGCACCTGGGGAAGAGTGGGAGGTGAGGACCTCCGGCTTTCCTACAGTCTCGTCCTCCGCAGATGGGAAATCGCCAGGACTCCAAGCTCAAGGCCTCCGTCCCTGTCTGGATGGGCCGAGCCAGCCTGGAGCCCACTACCCTGTCCCTTGACCCCAGGGACCCACTAGGGGAGGCCAGATCTTTGTGATGTGCCAGCCACATCTACTCTACTCCAGAGCCTTCACTGGCTCCCACCTTCTGTAGGGTCAGACCCAAACGGCTTGGCCTGGAGGTCAGCACCTTGCTGGGCCTTGGGACCAGTTGTCCCTCCCCTAGCCCTGGTCACAGAGTCCAGGGTCCCAACACCTGTGACCCCACTAACCCCAAACGTACCAGCCAGCCCCCTGCGCTTGGCTCTTACCTGGGATGGTCCCTCTGCTGGCTGCACCCTTCGTCACTGTTGCTTTCGCTCTTACTCCTTTTACTTAAAGAGAAAGATAATATACATATAATCACATATATTTAAACACAGGCATTATGCTCTGTCAAAACTTTAAACTATGGTACATATGGGTTTAAATAATAAAACGTGAAAATCCACACTCTTTATGCCCTTATCCTACCCTCTTTGGACGGGACCTCTGTCGGCCGGGCGTGGTGGCTCATGCCTGTAATCCTAGCACTCTGGGAGGCCGAGGCGGGCAGATTGTTTGAGCTCAGGATTCGAGAGACCACCCTGAGCAAGAGTGAGACCCCGTCTCTACTAAAATAAATAGAAAGAAATTAGCTGGACAACTAAAAATATATATAAAAAATTAGCCAGACATGGTGGCACACGTCCAACTACTCGGAAGGCTGAGGCAGGAGGATCGCTTGAGCCCAGGAGTTTGAGGTTGCTGTGAGCTAGGCTGACGCTACTGTACTCTAGCCTGGGCAACAGAGCAAGATTCTGTCTCAAAAAAATAAAAGAAGGACCTCTGCTGGCAGTCGGGTGTGTGTCCCTCAAGACTTTTAACAGACATGGGCTCATGTACTTGTTTACAAATGAATAAGATTAGGATGCTTTTATTTATAATCAACTTTTAACAAAAGTAATACATACATATAGTTATTTCTTTTTTATTGAGGTATAGTTTACATTAAAATGCATAAATCTTAAATATTTGGCTTGATGAATTTTTCACCCATGTAACAGCTCCCCTAGATCAAGACATAGATCGTGCCCATCACCCCAGAAGGCTCCTTTGTGCCCCTTTCCAGCGGATCCTTTTGATTTGGACACTCATGTCTTTCAGTTCCAGGAAATGTTCTTGAGTCATTTCTTGGATAATTTCTCCATTCTCTGTTCCTTACTTCCTCTCTCTGGAATTCCTATTAGGCAAATATTGGGCCTCTTGGACTGATTTCTAATTTTCTTTTCTTTCTGACAGCTACATCTTTATCTTTTTAGTTACTTTCTGGGAAATATCTTCATCTTTATCTTCCAACCTTGCATTGATTCCTTTATTTATTTATGTACTTATTTACTTTTAACTACCATATTTTTAATTTGCAGGAAACTTGCTTGTTCTCTACTTTTCTTTTTTCTTTTAAATAGCATCCTGTTCTTGTTTCAGTTTAAAAAAAACAATTTTTTTTCCGAGACAGGGTCTCGCTCTGTCGCCTGGGCTAGAGTGCAGTGGCGTCATCATTTCTCACTGCATCCTCAAACTCCTGGCCTCAACTGATCCTCCTGCCTCAGGCTCCCCAGTAGCTGGGACTACAGGCACGGGCCACTATGCCTGGCTAATTTTTTGTAGAGATGAGGTCTTGCTCTTGCTCAAGCTGAAAAAAAAAACTTTTAAAAGTACATTGAATAAGAATCTATAGAGCAATGAAAATGCAAGCATGATAGCTATGTACACCAACATGGTTAATCTTTAAATCATAATGTTGAGGGAAAGAAGCCAGGCCCCACAAAATACATATTGTTCATTTATGTGAAGTGTGGAAACAGGCAAAACGAAACTAGATTGGTGTTTAAGAGGAACATTAGAGACATGCAGACAGGTGACCATCATCATCATCAGGATGTGGTGTCAGGCTTGCAGGTGTTTAGGATTGGGAAGGGACAGGCAGCTAGGGATTGCCAGTGCTCTACTGCTTGGCTGGGTGGGGGTCACACAGGTGTTCATTTAATAAGTTTTAATTTGAACACTTCTGTCTTGTGCCATTTCCTGTCTGTTATATTTTGCCATTTAAAAACGAAAACGTAAGCCGGGTGCAGTGGCTTACGCCTGTAATCCTAGCACTCTGGGAGGCCGAGGCGGGAGGATTGCTTGAGGTCAGGAGTTCGAGACCAGTCTGAGCAAAGAAGAAATCCCATCTCTACAAGCAATAAAAAAATTAGCTGGGTATGGTGGTGCACAGCTGTAGTCCCAATTACTCGGGAGGCTGGGGCAGGAGGATCGCTTCAGTCCAGGAGTTTGAGGTTGCAGTGAGCTATGGTGACACCACTGCACTCTAACGGGGGTGACAGCATGAGACTCTGTCTCAGGAAAAAAAAAAGGAAAAGGTACATGAAACATATGAAGCAACAAGAGTCCCCCCCCACCAACACCCTTTCCTTTACACAGCACACACATCTACTGAGCATCCACCGTGACCCACATTTGGGGACACAGCCCTGGTCCCCGCCAGTGGAGCCAATGGTTAGGGAGAAAAACCCTAGACAAAACCTATGCAATGTGACATCAGGCTTTGAGGAAAATGGAAGCAGGGTTGGGGGGACAGAGGGATGCCCCAAGTGGGGGTGGGAGGTGGTACTTCAGCTGGGAAGGGGCCCTTCATGGAAGAAGCCAGGTGACTGCTGTTTACATCTGTTGTCCCAGGTCTTCATCCCAATTCTGAGGCCCACTGGACTCCTGTCCATCCCGAAGCCTCCCCAACCGAGTGCTGGGTGGCAGAAATCCACCTCACCTCTCACCACCCGCCACATCCCTCCGCACACCCAGTCCCTGGGAACCAGAAGCAGCCTGGTGTTCAGGCTGGGGCCTGCAGAGGCCACTGGGAAGCGGAGGGACATGGGGCCTTCGGGGAGGTGGGGGTGGACCCCGCGGGGCTTTACCTGAAAGTAGCAAGAAGCTCTTGGAGATCTTTAGAGATGGGGCTGACATATCCTGAGAACTAGGAGAGAAGGGATTGGAGGAGGCTGTTGCTGCAGGTCAGGGGCTCGGGAGTGGAGAGGACACGGTGTGCTTCAACAGCCAGGGGGCCGTGTGCTGAATGAATGAATGAATGAATGAACGATCAGCCCGTATGGACATGAGCCTGTCTTCAGAGAAGACTCCAAGGTTGGGGAGAGGTCAGCCCTCCTCAGGCCACCCCTACGATGACATCAAGCCCCAGTGCCAGCCAGGGCAGGGCTCTGACCACAGGGCAATTTGGCCTCCAGCCTCCAGGCGAGGGGCGGGCTGCTTGGCAGGAGTTGAGACCAGGGAAGGAGGTTGAGGGCAGGATGTTCCCCCGCCGAGGGGTGAGGTCCAGGGTCTCTTCCTTCCACCCGGGGCTTGCAGGTTGGTGCCAGGTGGGCCCTGGGTTGTGAGCAGGGGCTGTCCCCAGCCTGAGTCCTGTCTGCCCCTTGCCCGGCCTCTGTCTGCTCCCAGGTGGGGCAGGGAGCCGCAGCCCCCATCCCGCCCCCGCACAGAAGCCCTTTCATGGGCCGGCTGGCTCGGAGCGCTGGCAGCCCCCGGCCCCACGCCTCCTTCCTGCACGGCCCCCACGCAGATCCCCCTCTCCGGGCTCCCGCAGGCCCGGGTGGGGAGCCGCAGGCAGGGAGCACAATGTGGCTCCTTGTTCCCCAGCCCAGCCTCCTGGAATTGGCCTATTTCCTGCCTGGGCCGTGGGGCCTTTTCCAAGGTAAATAAACAAATACAGAGGAGTTGGGGCCTGGCGTGGAACGGGGGTGTTGGGCTTTTCCTTCCCCGCACCCCGACCCCATAGCCAGAGTTGCTGTGTGGGGCACAGCGCCGGGGACTGGGAGGCTAAGCCCCTGCCCTCGTGTTTGTTGACCCCTGGACTTTGAAGGTTTAGGCCACTCTGCCCAGGGGCTGCCCCCAGGGAGGAAGCCCTAGAGCCATCGACCCCTGAAGGTGGAGGAGACAGGACCGCAGCTGACAGGCGGAAAGGCTCTGGGGTGGATGACAATTCCCTGGGCTCCTGTCCCAGCTGTGCCACCTTGGAGGGCTGAGGCTTCAGGAAGGAAATGAGCCTCCAGCTGCAGACGTGGGCTCAGAGGGGCGGCCTGCAGGGCTGCCTGGCCTGGCCAAGCTGCTGAAGCTCCTGGGCCTCACTTTCCACGTTCCTGGGCTTGAGAATGGGCCATCAGCCATCGCCTTCTCACCAGGTGGGGGTGAGAATTCCAGCAGGCGCCATTTCTCAAACGGGGGTCTGGGGGTGTATTTGGAGAGATCTTCAAATTCCTTGAGAATTTAAATTTTTAACTTCCATTTCAATGATAACTTTTATAGACTCTGTTATTGGGTGGAGTAAGAAATCTCATTTCCAGTAACCCTCTGCAATCACGGCACGTTTCTATAAACTGAGGCTTTTGTGTCTTAAGTTGGTGTTTTCCAGACTCGGGTCCCATGGGAGTTTGGGAGTTTTGGTGATTTCTGATCATTTTTTTCTCCTTTAAAGGAAGTGTGCGCTATAGAAAAGTGTGTCTGATGCCAACAGGGTCCGTTGGGGTGGGGGAGGGAGGGGTGGTCGGCTCCACCCGGGGGTCTGGGAGGCTCCTCCGGAGGGGCAGGTGGGGGCAGGCGCAGGGCGTCCTGCAGCTCTGAGTGTCCTGGCGTGTCTGAGCAGGACCGCAGAGAGGGTGGGTGAGGGACAGGTCAGCGCTCCTGCAGCCGAGAGCATGAAGGCAGATAGGTACTCGCTGAGCGCCTACTGTGTGCCAGACACCACACTAGGCAGCAATTATAGTCATCCCGTGTGTTCCTCCCAACACCTCGGCAGTGGCAGAAGCATCGCCTGGGTTTACGGCAAGGTTCGGAAGTTCTGGACCCTGCACACAGCCAAGGGCTGGGGTGGGACTCAAAGTCTGTGCCCACGGAGACACCCGAGTGCTCCTCCCTGCGTTTCTTCTTCTGCCCACGTGCCCCGGCCGCCCTGCTGTCCCTCTCAGCCTCCTGGGCTCCTGCCAGCCCCTCCCGGGCTGTCAGGCTTCCACAGGGGCAGGGGAGCATTCCCTGGCTGCACCCCTAGGAACACCCCCACCTCCTTCACGTGTTGGCCGACACACACCCTGCCCAAGCCACCCTTGGGATTCATCTAGTCATTTCAAATATCAATGGAGCCCTGTGAGGCACCACCAGGGTGACAAGGTCCCTGCCTGTGGGGAGCTCACATCTGGAGTCCTCTGAGAAGGTGTTCGCCTCCCTGACCTTGATATTGTGGGCGTGCCTCAACTTCCCCGAGACTTCCCACATGCTTAGAGGGCAGCACGGCTCTTTCACCCATGGCAGTGACCTCTCTCTTCCGTAAGCCCGGCTGCCAAACTCTCATCTCTCGCCTGACGTCCCTCTGAGTTCTGAAAACCGATTTGTATCTGACAGATGTCCCCAGACATCCCACACGTGGCAACATGGCTGGAACAGGATTCTTGCAGCCCCCGCCCTCTCTGGGCACCCCTGTCCCTCCTCCCCTCTTGTCTTCCTTGCAGGGCTGACACCTCACTCAGCTAGCGGTTCATGTCTAGAGACCCTGGAGCCCACGACCCCCTGCCCAGGTCAGCCCTTCCTGTGGTCACCACCTCCAGTAAATCTCCTGACCCCATCTGTTCATCGCAACCAAACATTAGAGGACCCAATTCATTTGCTCAGCTAGTCATTCTGCAAGAACCAGGCAGTATAAAAGACATTTTAGGGACAGATGGATTTTCTCTGGCATTAGTGACTTTAACCCAGCCACACGTGGATACTTTTAGAGCAATCTGAAGTCAGGACTATGTCACCGTGGCTCACTGAGGCTGGACACCAGGCGCCCACCATTAGTGGCTGGGCCCTGTCCCTTTCCCCTAAGAGCGGGGCCCAGTCCTCAGGGTGGGGACGCCTCTGGGCACAGAAAGAAGGAAGAGGCATGGGAAGCACTGAGCACCCAGGATGGGTGAGATCCCAGGGACTGGAGGTGACCACTCGGATAGTGTCCCTGCTTCGGAGGGAGCCCTGGCCAGCCAGTGCGCAGAGAGATGGGCTCACTGAGGGCCCTTCCCACAGCCGCAGTGATAATGCCTGTGCTGTGACTGCCCAGGGCCAGGCAGTAGAAGGTCCTGGGAAGTGGAATCCACACTTCCCTGCTGCAGCCTTCCCTCTCCTACCCCCTGACACCCAGCCCATCGCCATAGCCCCTGTCTGAAGGCCTTGGTCTTCTCTGTCCGGAGCTCTCCCAGAGCCCTCCAGAGGAGACAGCGGCGGCTCCTGCTAGGGCTCCCACTGCCCAACACCGCGTCGGCACAGCCCAGGCGTGTGACTCCCGGCCCACCCGAGTTTGCTTGGACAGAGAGACAGGGCTCTCAATGTCACGGACAACACGGGTGAACCAGAGTGGGGGGCCCCCAATGGGGAGCAGCTAGCTCTGTCCATGAGAGTCTGGGAAGGCTTCACAGAGAAGACAGGTTCTTAAGGATAAAAGGGAGTTTTTCAGACTGTTGGGTGGTGGGAACAGAGGAAAAGACATTCCAGAAAAGAGAAAAGCACGTGCAGAGACCGGAAGGTGTGAGAGGACACAGCACATTCTGGGCCCAGGGAGCTTGGTGTGTTATTTACGGCAACATGAAACAGCAGTGGCTTCAACAAGAGAGAAACTTGTCTCCCTGCTCTCTTTCTTTCTCACACCAAGTCCAGAGGTAGGCAGGCAGGGCTGGTGTAGTGACTCAGCTCCATGAATTCCTCAAGATTCAGACTCTTTGCAGGTCACCACACACCCCTGGAATACGGTTTTTGACCTCTTGGCCCAAGGTGGCAGCTAGAGTCCCAGCCATGACACCCACATTCCAGGCAATGGCATGGAAGAAGAGGTGAAGATGAAGGGGGTTAAAGGGTATAGCCAGGTGTACTGAAGGAAGGATTTCAGAGGCTAGCAGGTGACACTTCTGTACTTCTGTTTATAATCTATTGGCCAGAATTGGGTCTTATCCACCCTAGCTGCAAGAGCAACCAAGAGATTATTCTGGGTGGTCACACGCCCACCCAAAACTCAAACACTATGGAAGGAGGGAAAGGAGAGATACTGAGGGACAACCAGAGGTCTCTGCCACCCCCAGTGTGGTCGCAGCCAGCGTGGGGTGGGGAGCAGGACTACAGAGCTACAGTAGGGTCAGGGAAGGCCATGGAGTGGGATGGCCACAAACACTGAGCGAGAGAGGGAGCTGTTCAGATTCCTTTTTGGGGAGGAGGGCGCTGGCAGTGGCAGGGTGTGGGCTGCATCAGTGCACGGTGCACAGGGAAATCCTGCATGTCTGATCTGGTCATTTATGAAGCCCCTTGCAGTGGCTCTGAGTCTCTGAAAACCACCCTCTCACACACTTCTCTCCCAGAGAGGGGACCTGGGTACAGGGAAGGAGCAAGCAATGGAGGGTCCCAGCTTCGGGCTTACCCAGGGCCTGCACCTTCTGGTGTTTGCCAGTCCCCAGGCCCCAGGCCTAGCATCCGCCCTTCCTGTCCTCTGTCCAGGTGGCCCTCGCCCCCATAGCTGCCTCCATAGCTGGCTTTAACCCCGCCGTGAGGGGTCTTGGAGAGCCTGTGCGGGTCCCCTGCCTGGCCGCCATGCCGGCTCTGAGTCTGCTTTGATGTGCTGGGCCCAGGACTGCAGCAGCCTTCGAGGGGTTCCTCCATGGGTCCCTGGAGGACAAGAGAGCTCTCTGTCCTGGGGACCCTTCTTCACTGATCCTTCCCAACTCCCCCTCCCGGCAGAAGCCCAGATGGGGACCCCCAAACTGGGACCCCAAATTCAATTCACTTATTTTCCCACAAATCCCAGGGTCTTCTGGTCTGGACTGTTTTCCTCCAAAATAAACTCTATGCTAGTTCGATTCTCCAAGCCTGGACCTTGGGGAGCCGATGTGGGAGGCACTGGCTTTGAGTCCACCCTTCATCAATGTGGCAAAAGGGTACATTTGAATGTCAGAAATCCACTCCTGTCTCTTCTTTCTCTTTGTGTTCCCTGGTCTTCCCCAGGCTGAGTAGCAAAGGGCACAGCTCAGAAATGCAAAAGAGGAAAGCACATGAATAATTAAGCATCTCCCCTCACTCCCCACCTTAAAGACAAAAGCTCCAAGGTTCTGGCTGGAGACAGGATGCCTGATCTGTCTGCCCCTTCTCCTCCCCTTTTCCCCCAAAGCTCCCCAGGAGTCCCTGTGATTGTGCAGGGAGCAGTTGGAAAATCAGTTAATGTGATGATTGGAAAACTAGATTATTGGTCAGCAACATCCACACCCTCCCCACAAACTCCGATCTGGGAGGAGTGCGAGTCCCCACCCGCTGATGTCGGGCTTGGCCAGGTGACTTCCTTTGGCTAGCGGGATGGGAGCAGAGGTGTGCAATGTGCTGTGCCTTTGGCCTGGGGAAGCACATGCCGCCCCAGCCGCTCCTTAGCTGGCCAGCCGGGGAGGGTAGAGATGTGTGGCGCAGGCCTGGCCCCAGCCCGGGCTGGGAGCGAGCCCAGCTGCCGGCAGAAGCAGGAGCAAGGAATAAGTGCTTGTTGTTTTAAGCTCCTGGGTTTCCAGTGGTTTGTTACGCGGCATCGTTGTGCAATGGCCGACTGGGAAGATCACATGAACTCCAAGGACCCAGTTAGCTCCCAGTGTCTGTGAAGGACCAATCCTGGCCTGCGATCAGCTGGGTTTGAAAACCCACTTCTCTGGGCAGGATGCTGCACTGGGTCATCTCTGCCTCCCGTGAGCAAAGGGAGCTCACCGAGGGGCAGCCCGGCCTCCCTCCCAGGCAGAGCAGAGGTGGGGACCTGGGCTCGCACTTCACGGTGCCCTGAACATCTCCCTCATCCGTCCAGCCTGAATTTCAAACCCATCAACCCGCATGGATACATCTTTACGCCTATTTGCAGAAAAAAAAATTGAGAAGTTAAGGGACTTGCCCAGGACCATGTAAAACTGGTGTTCCGGAGGCTGGGGTCGTTTCCTACAGCTGGAGGGAAGGGTGGGGTGGGCGGGGCAAGGGCAGGGCAGGGGCCAGGCCCTCTCCTCCCACCCAGCTGCTCTCTGGGAGGGCTGTGGGCAGTTGGACGCACCTTGGGAAAGGGGCAGTTTTTCTTACCCCCACTCCTGCCCATGCCCTTCCCCTCCTATACCCAGACCTGTCCCTTGAGGAAGGTGTGAACCTCAAATTCAAAGCCTCTCTCCTCTTCTCCTAGACAACTGTCGTTCACTGGGGGCCTGGGGCCCAGCAGGGGGGAGCTGCGTGGAGGAAGGGCTTCCCCAGAAGGTCACACGTTCACAGGGTAGAGTGAGGCAGGGAGGGAGGCGGGAGAGCCACACAGGACAGGGCTGGCTCTCTCCCCAAGTGAGCGGGAGTGTGGGGCCAGGTGTATTTATAACACAGCTCTGAAGGGGACCAGGACTCACATAAATCACACTATTTCCTTGGCAGGAGTAAAAATAGCCACATGGCATCCTGCACATGCTTGTGCATGGAACAGAGCTGAAAGGGCCAACCCCTCCACCCCCCGGCCCCACCCTCTGGTCACGCCTCCTTTGACCACCCGCACAAGTTTCCACCTCCTCCTCCTCACCGCCGCCACTGGGCTTGCTGCTGGCCCCTCACCTCCCAAGAGGGGGGTGCCCCCCAGACAGCTGCCGGGTCCTACGGCGCAGACTGCTGACTCAGGCCAGCTCAGGCCAGCTGCAGAGGGGACAGGACAAGTCCCTGGGCAAAGTCAAGGTGGAGAAAGGGTCAGAGCCAGGCAGCAGGCTGAGGAATGGGGGACCGTGAGGTGGCAGTGGGGGGGAAACTTCACTGAAGCCCCAGATCGGCATCCTAGAGCACCCTTAGGCCTTCATTATCTGACCGCAGGTGAGACAGGCAGAAGGGGAAGGAGGAGCTTAGGGCGACCCTGGTAGAGGGTTGAGCTGGGAGACCCCTCAGCCAGAGCAACAGGCCTGCAGCAGGATCACTGGGGGAGCTCCCTACAACGCAGATTCCAGGGCCTGCCTCAGGCCTCCCAAGACCTGGACTCTCTGGGGGTCGAGGCAGAATTATTTAATACATTGTAAACAAGGCCAGTAGCTCTGAGAGCCGCTGTCCCTGCCTTAAGCCCAGGCCTCCCCACTGCCACTCCGATGCACTCCCCTGAGACTGGAGCCCAGGGAGGTGGGAGGCGGGACAGGCCCAAGGCCATCCCTCACTGCCCTCTCTTCTGCCCCTCCCCCTCAGGCCAGCCAGTTTTCCAGCTGTCTCTAGGTCAGCAACTGTGGGAAAGAGTGACCAGCTGGAAAAGTGACCTATTTGGGGCATAACTGTAGCCTGGCCTGGCCGCCTGGTTCTCCAGGGTCCCAGGCTCTCTCTGGGACACCCACTCCCCACTGGGGTGGGAGGGCAGCCTTCTGGGGCAGGAGGTCCTGGGCCAGGCTTGGGAGGGGCTAGTGGGACAGGACCTGCCAGTGGTGTCACCAGCACCTTCGTTCAAGCTGCACGACACAGTTTGGGGCAGCTATTATATTATCCCTACTTTTACACAGTGGGATTTGAATGGGGGTCTCTCTGATCACAACCCATGGTCTAGATCATGGTGGAAAACTCCAGATTCCTTCCTGTGTCCAAGCTCAGTATTTTCACAGAGCTACCTTTAGTGCCTTTCTCCTATGATGTCCAGGATGTCGGTGTCCGACCCTGGCCAGGCCAGGGAGTGGCAGGGTGCCCTCTCCACCCTCCCTGGAGCCTGGCCCTCTTCCTGGGCAGTGGCCTCTGCCTGGCAGAACCTCGCCATGCCCTCGGCGCTGAGGGGAGAGGCTCTTGCCCTGGCACAGGCTGCAGGCACTTAATTCATCTAATTAGACTTGAGCGGTGGTTCTGGCCGCACCACGCCCCAGGAGACCTCAGAGGAACTACTCTTCTCTGAGCTTCCTTTGTGCAACCAATACTTGATGAGCACAGATCCAAACTGGAAATTCTCTCACTCATCGTACAAGTGCTCGTGGAGTACCTCTTATGGTGAAGGCATTATTCCTGGGCCCGGGTAGAGTAGGGGGCAGGATGGGTGAGGCCCCTGTCCCTGTGGCACTTACATTCTAGGGGACACCAGAGAGCCACAGTAATGGGGTGAGAGCAGAGACCCTAGAACTCTCTGGGTTCAAATCGTGGTTCTGACTCTTACCTAGCTGTGTGACCTTGGACAACTTACTTAACCACTCTTTGCTTCAGTTCCCCCATCTATCAAGAGGAGGCAGGAATGGTATCTGCTCTGCTGTTGAGGGGCTTAAATGAGTTAATGGCACAAGGCATAGAATGCCGGCTGCTGTGACCATTAGTGTCTGGCCCAAGGACCTCACAGGGAACACTGGGAGGATGATAGGAAGATACCAGGCATCAGAGTACGAAGTGTCACAGCTGACCCCATGGCAGCCCCAGTGTGCTTCCCCTCTTCTACGTCCAAAGGGCTCCACCTCGCCTTCCCCCGAGATGGTTTCCTCTCAGACTGCAATTGGCAGCCTCCAGATTCCTTCTGCACCTGGAAGAAGGGTGTAGGATGCAGCAGAAAACAGGACATCCCTTCACCTGATGTGGCTTAGTCTTGATCTTTCCCCTTTATGCAGTCTGCTCACAAGGGAGATATCTGACAGCTGCTTACCTTTCCCTTCCTGCCCACTAGCACCGTAGGGAAGGTGCCTGTCCTGGGGCTGTCAGTTCACCAAGAAGGAAAACCCCTGACCCAGCCCTGATGGGAACAGAGAGAGACCTGCAGTCACAGAGCCCCCGTGCCCTTGTGTGCAGAGAGGGACAGAGCTCCTTCAGGTCGGCGGTGGGGAGCATGCTGACTTAGGAAAGTAGTGAGAGTGTGGTGTCCAGTTAATAATCCCGTCTGGACAGTATCCGTCCTCAGCAATTGGTTTGAGCTATAAGGAGATCAAGAAGTAATAACAGAGACAGCTGAAAATGCTAGAAAGTCTAGTCATCTGCGTTCTTTCAGTTAAAGGGCAAATATTAATAGTATTAAAACTGAAAAAGCTGGAGAGCGTCTTAAGAAAACCTTGGGACATAATAATACCAAAGCTGCCCGTGTGCCAGAGACCACTCTTAAATGCTTTGCGGGTCTTAATGCAATGATAATGTAACCTGTCTTATGAGGTAAACACTATGGTGCTATTATTTTACCCCCAATATCAGAGAGGGTAGGCTGTAGCAGTGGTTCTCAAAGCGTGGTCTCTGGATGGGCAGCATTAACTTCCCCGGGAACTTGTTAGAAATGTGAATTCTCAGGCACTAACTCACATCTGCTGAATCCGAAACTCCAGGGGTGGGGCCCAGAGAGCTCTGTTTTAAAAAGCCTTCTAGATGTTTCTAACACACGCTCAAGTTTAAGGACCACTGAGCTAGATTTGCTGTGGTAACAAAAATTCCCTACTCTCAGTGGCTTAAAACAGCAGAGGAATATTTCTTTTTCACACTACTCATCTGCTGGGGGTGGAACGCTCACCACAGCACGGAGGCACCCTTTGGAAATGGCCCTAAAGGCATATAAAATGTGAATAAACATTTATTCAAGAAAATCTAATATTTAGTAAGAACAGTGAGAGTCTGTGGTATTTAAACTAAGACCCATTCCCCACCCCCTGAACTCAACAAGATGGAAATTCTCCCTGACTGGTACAGCCAAGAGCACAGAGGTCCCCTTCCTCTAGCTCCCCGTAGGAAGGCTTTCTTTCTGCAAGGGGCAGGAAGTAAGAATTTCTCATTCTGCGCCCAGCAGTAGGTGAGGCATCGTTCTGGGCAAGTGTGGCTGAGAGGTGGGGGCTCCCTTCTTGCACCCAGCCCCTACTCTACACTGGGCATGGCACCACTGAGAACACTGGGGCCCTCAGTCCCTTGTTCTGACTTGTAAGACAGAGGTCCACTGAGGGGAGGGGCAAGCCAAGAAGACCTGAGGCTACTGCCTGCCTCTTCCACTGAGCACTGAGATCCTAAAGCAAGAGTGTCATTCAGAGAGAAGCTTGGATCATTCCATCCCCCAGCTCCAGAGCCGGGCACAGAGATTTTGCTCAGGGTGTGAGGCAGGCCATGGCATAGAAAGTTCCAAATCTTTTCCCAAAGAAACTGATTTCATTTGCAATGGAATGTAGAAAGGTTGAAGCCTAAGAATGCTTTCAAAACCAGGAGAGGTTGTGGTGAAAGACAATTGGAAGGAGACTGGTAGAGTCATTAGAGATGTAGGCTAAATTGCAGTCTGGCTAGTTTTCTGGAGAACCCGGGAAAGAAACAGCTGAGAGGAGCCCTCTCGGGATCAGGGCAAATCTCAAATCTCACTCTCCTGGGGAGAGTGGAGCTCTTTGGACTTGGAAGAGGGGAAGCATGCTAGGGCTGCCATGGAGTCAATTGTGACGCTTCATACTCTGATGCCTGGTATCTTGCTGTCATCCTCCCACTGTTCCCTGTGAGGTCCTTGGGCCAGGCACTAACCATCACAGCAGCTGGCATTCTATGCCTTGTGCCAGATCTTGGAACCTCTCTTTTCAAATGAGCCAGAATTTGATTGGATTAGTCTGTGGGGCAATTTATGCCCCAGGGCAATGTTAATGACAATAGAGCAATGAGCCAATAATTAATGCAGCTTAACAGGCAGGTGTGGTCAGAAAAAGAGACTGTCAAATAGTGTTCTTCCCAAACCACAGTCACCCCAGGGTGACATGCTAAGGAGGGAAGAGGGTGGACTAGACTATGCTAAAATATGCATCTAGTCATTAAACAAATAAACAAGCAAACAAAAAAATAAGCTCTGGGAAGTGAGGAACCAGTATTGAGTTTCTGCACTATATTATCTAACATTTTCCAACAAAATGTGAAACATACAAAGAAATAGGAGAGTACGACCCATATACCAGGAAAAAAGCAGGTAAGAGAAACCACATGTGCCCGGGCGTGGTGGCTCATGCCTGTAATCCTAGCACTCTGGCATTCTGGGAGGCCAAGGCGGGTGGATCGCTCAAGGTCAGCAGTTCAAGACCAGCCTGAGCAAGAGTGAGACCCCATCTCTACTAAAAATAGAAAGAAACTAATTGGCCAACTAAGAATATATAGAAAAAATTAGCTGGGCATGGTGGTGCATGCCTGTAGTCCCAGCTACTTGGGAGGCTGAGGCAGAAGGATTGCTTGAGGCCAGGAGTTTGAAGTTGCTGTGAGCTAGGCTGACGCCATGGCACTCTACAGCCCAGGCAACAGAGCGAGACTCTGTCTCAAAAAAAAAAAAAAAAAGAGAGAGAGAGAAACCACGTGTGAAAGTGATCAGATGTCAGATTTAACAGACAAATATTTCAAAGTAGCCATTATAAACATGTTAAATGAACTAAAGGAAACTATGATAAAAAAAGTAAAGAAAGATATGATGGCAAAGTTGCATCAAGTAGAGAATATCAATACAGAAATAGAAATGATAAAAAAGAGCCAAATGGAAATTCTGGACTTGAAAAGTACAACAGCTGAAATGAAAAATTCACTAGAGGCACAACAGTGGATTTAAGCTGGCGGAAGAGATTTGAAGATAGATTGATAGAGACTACGCAATCTGAAGAAGAGAGATTTTTTTTTAATGTGAATAAAAATGAACAGAGCCTCAGAGAAATGTGGGATGTCACTGAGTACACCATTATATGTATAATGGGAGTACCAGAAAAAAGATGAGAGAAAGAAAGGAGCAGAAAAAACATTTAAGAAAAGAACTGAAAATGTCCCAAATTTATTGAAAAACACTAATTTACACATTCAGGAAGCCCAACAAATTCTAAATAGGATAAATAAATCCACAGATAGATATATCTGAGTAAAAATACTGAAATCCAAAGACAAAAAGAAAATCTTGAACACAGGAAGAAGAAAACAACTCATCACTTACAAGGGAACATCAAGAATGATAGCCAACTTCTTATCAGAAACAACGAAGGCCAAAAGGCAGTGGGATAACATTCAAAATGTGCTAAGGAAAACAAAACAAAACAAAACTGTCACCCAAGAATCCTATATCCAGCAAATTATCTGTCAAAAATGAAAGCAAAATAAAGACATTCCTAAATAAACAAAAACTGAGATAATTTGTTGCTTTCATACCTGACTTATAAGAAATACTGAAGGAAACTATTCAGTTTGAAAGCAAGTGACCTCAGACATTCACATGAAAAAAAACAAAACCAAACAAAATCAGTAAAGATGATTATGCAATTATAAAAGGCAGTATAAAGTCATATTCCTTCTTCTTCTCTTAACTGACTTAAAAAGCAAAAGTATAGAACAGTATTATATTAAGTATTGTTGGACCTATAACATATGGAATGTAATGCATTTGATAATAACAGCACAAATGAGATGGGTGGGAGCAAAGCTGTACTGAGTGAAGAAAATGACTCAAGGTAGTAATTTGAATCTGCAGGAACAAATAAAGAAATTCAGAATAATATTTTAAAGTCATGGTCTGGAAGACTTAATATTTTGAAATTGATCTAAAGATTCCATGCAATCTCTATCAAAACTTCAACCATCCTCCTCTTTTTTTCCCAGAAATGGGCAAGATGATTCTAAAATTATATGGAAATATAAGAAATCCAAAATGGCCAAAATAATTGAAAAACAACAAAGTTGGAAGATTCATACTTTCTGATTACAAATCTTACTCTAAAGCAAAGTAATTATGGAAGTGTGGTATTAGCGTAAGGACAGACATATAGGTCAGTAGAATAGAACTGAGAGTCTAGAAATAATCACATGTATCTATGGTCAATCGATTTTTGACAAGGATTCCAAGATGATTTATTAGGGAAAGAACAGGCATTTCAACAAGTGGTGCTGGTCCCGGGACAACTAAAGAGCCACATGCAAAAGACTGTAGTCAGATTCTTACCCCATGCCATACACAAAAACTAACTAAAAATGGATCAAAGACCTAAATATGAGAACTAAAACTATAAACCACTTAGAAAGAAAATGTAGGGATAAATATCCATGACTCTGACTAGGCAATGGTTTCTTAGTTTTTATTTCTTTTTGAAGAAATGACACTGTAAATTGTTGCTTAGATATGACACCAAAAGCATGAGCAACAAGAGAAAAAAATCAATAAATGGGACTTCATCAAAATTAAAAACTTTTGAGCTTCAAAGGTCACCATCAAGAACATGAAAAGATCCACCTGAGCAAGAGTGAGACCCCATCTCTACTAAAAATAGAAAGAAACTAATTGGCCAACTAAGAATATATAGAAAAAATTAGCCAGGCATAGTGGCGCATGCCTGTAGTCCCAGCTACTTGGGAGGCTGAGACAGAAGGATTGCTTGAACCCAGGAGTTTGAGGTTGCAGTGAGCTATCATGATGCCTTTTCACTGTAGTCAGGATGACAGAGTGTGACTCTGTTTCAAAAAAAGAAAAAGAAAAAAAGAAAAGAAAAGGCAACACATATAACGGGGGTAAATTTTTGCAAATCATATATCTGAAAGGATATATGTTATTGTTGAGTTGTAAGAGTTCTTTATATGTTCTAGATACATATATTGTAGATATATTCTAGATATGTGTTCTTTATATATTCTAGATATACAAATGTATCTAGAATATATAAAGAACTCTAACAACTCAACAACAAAAAGACAAATAATCCAATTTAAAAATGGGTAAAGGATTTGAATAGACATCTCTCCAAAGGAGATGCACAAATGGCTAATAAGCACATGAAAAGATGCTCAACTTCATTAGCCATCAGAGAAATGCAAATCAAACCCACAATGAGACACTATTTCACACCATTAGGATGGCTATAATCAAAAAGTCAGATAATAACAAGTGTTGACAAGCATCTAAAGAAATCAGAACCATCATGCACTGTTTTTTTGTTTTTGTTTTTTTTCCTCCACAAATAAGCAGAACCTTATGCACTGTTGATGGGACTGTAAGATGGTGTAGTGTTTTTGGAAAACAGACTGGCTGTTCTTTAAATAGTTAAACATTGAGTTAGAATATGGTCCAGCAATTCCACTCCTAGGTATATGCCCGAGAAATTAAAACATATGTCCATAAAAATACTTGTACATGAATGTTCATAGCAGCATTATTTATAATATCCAAAAGGTGGAAATATGGCCGGGCGAGGTGGCTCATGTCTGTAATCCTAGCACTCTGGGAGGCCAAGGCAGGAGGATTGCTTGAGCTCAGGAGTTCGAGACCAGCCTGAGCAACAGTGAGACCCCGTCTCTAGTATAAATAGAAAGAAATTGGCCAAACAACTAAAAATAGAAAAAAAATTAGCTGGGCATGGTGGCACATGCCTGTAATCCCAGCTACCCGGGCGGCTGAGGAATAAGGATTGCCTGAGCCCTGGTGTTTGAGGTTGCTGTGAGCTAGGCTGACGCCACGGCACTCTGGCCCAGGCAAGAGAGTGAGACTCTGTCTCAAAAAAAAAAAAAAAAATGTCCGTCAACTGAAGAAATGATAAACAAAATTTGGTAGAGCCACACCATGAAATATATAGCCATAAAAGGGAAAGAAGTACTGATACAAGGTACAACACAGATAAGCCTTAAGACATTATGCTAAGTGAAAGAAGCAAGTCACAAAGGCCACATATTGTCTGATACCATTTACGGGAAATTTTCAGGATAGATAAATCTATAGAAAACACAAATTAGATCAGTTTTTACTTAAGTCTGGGAGAGATGGAGGATAGAAAAGCAATAACTAAAGGTTACAAGACTTTTTTGTTTTGTTTTTTGAGGTGATGAAATGGTCTAATGTTGACTGTGGTGATGCTGTACCTATCTGTGAATATACTAAAAACTAACTATGCACTTAAACTGTATGATATGTGAATCATATCTTAATAAAACTGTTTTATGATGCAATTCCTAGTAAGATTTTAAAAGTATTTTTATATGGGATTCTCAACACATAAAACAGATGGAAGTATCATTCTACTATTAATAGCATACTTTTTCTGGTGTGTCAAATTTACAATGTTTACTTATAATAATAGCAATCATTTATTTAATTAACCTTAATCATAAGTTTTGCTTAGGTAATCACAAATGTGTAAACATTTGGTATAAAATACATTTGACAGCCTGGAGAACATAGTGAGACCCTCATCACTAAAAAAAAAAATTTTGAGTATGCATGGTAATTGTTTGTAAGTAGCTAAAAGATATATATATATGTCTAAACATTAAATAAATATATATGTAAACACACACATTTTAGAGATAGGGTCTTGTTCTGTTGCCCAGGCTGGAGTGTAGTGGTGCAGTCATAGCTCGGTGTAACCTCAAACTTCTGGGCCCAAGTAATCCTCCTGACCCAGACTCCTGACTGGGACTACAGGCACAGGCCACCACACCTTGCTAATTTTTGTTATTTTTTGTAGAGATGGGGTCTTGCTGTGTTGCCCAGGCTGGCTGCTTTGAATTCCTGTTATCAAGCAATTCTCCCAACTTGGCCTCCCAAACTGTTGGGATTACAGGTGTGAGAAACTGTGCCTGGCTTGATTTTAAAAATAATGTTTCTAATGTTTCACTATCAAGTATAACAATTGCTTTAGGCTTCTGGTAGACCTCCTTTATCAGGTTGTGTCCATTTAGGGTTAGGTTCAGCTGTAACAGAAAACTCCCAAGTAACAGTGACAAATAAGATAAAACACTTATTTCCCTTTGACAAAAGAGTTTAGATGTAGGTAATCAGGAGCTCACATGATACCTTTTCTACACAAAGTGCACGGAGACTCAACCTTCTTCAAGTTCAATGCTCTTATTTTGTGGCTTTTGTTCTCACTGTCCAGGGAAGCCTCTGATTTCTACACAGAATGATGTAGAAAAGAATGAGAAAGAGGCCTAAAGGATGCACACCAGCTATTTGCTAAGGAAAGCTCCTGAACATGTGCTCTTAGACACCGTTGTGATGGAGAGCCACAAGCCTACACAAGCTGGGAAATTCAGTCCTTACGCTGGCAGTCCTGGTGCCCAGCTAAAAATTCTATTACCAATGAAGAAGGGGTGAACATGTTTAGGGGGATATTTAGCAGTCTCAGAATAAGGAAATACCCCTGTATCTGTAATTTACTAACATTTTTTTAAAAACACAAATGGCCATTATTTTATCACAAATGTTTTCGTGCATTTGTTGAGAGGATCATGTGGTTTTTCTCCTTTAAATTGGAGAAACTCTTTTAAATTATTACCAAATAATGGTGAATTATATTAACAAATTTTTCTAATGTTGTACCATCTTTGTATACTTTGTATAATTTATAACTTTCTTATAATGTCTCAATTAAAGACAAACATTACTAGATTTAATTCACTAAGTTTATTTATGATTTTTGCATTCATAACATGCTATTAAGAGAGACTTATATATAATTTTTTTTCTTCTGTTCTTGTCTGGTGTTCGGTTCAATGCTTTATCAGCCCTATTAAATGAATTCCTAAGTATTCTCTCTTTTTTTCTTCTCTAGAATATTTTGTTAACGATTAGTATTTTAGGTTCCTTGAATATTTGGAAGAACTCAACTAAGAATCCACTTAAACTTGTTTTATTTTTGAAGATACAAAACTAGCAATTCAATTTAATGTTTCTAGGTCTATTGAGCTTTTCAATTTCTTCAGGCATCAATTTTGCTTTCACTTTTTGGTTCTTATGAATAATACTACTGTGAACATTCATTTACAAGTTTCTGTGTGGATATATGTCTTCAATTATCTTGGAGATAAACCAAAGAGTGGGATTGCTGGACCATATGGTAACTCTTTTTAAATTTTTTAGGAACTGCCCAACTTTTTTCCACTGTGGTTGCACCATTTACATTCTGATAGCAAGTATGAGGGTTCTAATTTTTCCACATCCTTGTCAACACTTGTTATTTTCTGGTTTTTTTTTAAATGTATTATTATAGCCCTTCTGACGGGTGTGAAGTAGTATCTGATTGTAGTTTTGATTTTTATTTCCCTATTGACTAATGATGTTGAGCATCTTATCATGTACTTTTTGGCCATTTATATATCTTCTTTGGAGAAATGTCTATTCAAACCCTTTGCCCATTTTTAAATTGGATTATTTGTCTTTTTGTTGTTGAGTTGCAGTAGGAGTTCTTTAGATATTCAGAAACTAATCCAGATCAGATTTATGATTTGCCAAATTTTCCTCCTATTCCATGGGTTGTCTTTTCAACTTCTTGTCTTTTGAAGCACCAAAGTTTTTAATTTTTTTTTTTTTTTTGAGAAAAAGTCTTGCTCTGTCACCCATCCAGACTACAGTGCAGTGGCATCATCATAGCTCAATGCAACCTCAAACTCCTGAGCTCAATTAATTCTCTTGCCTCAGCCTCCTGAGTAGCTAGGACTATAGGCGTGAGCCACTGTGCCCAGCTTTCTATTACGTCTTTGACTGTATCTCTTTGTATAGTTATTTTAGTGGTTGATCTAGGGAGCATAATATACTTAACTTTTCAGAGTCTACTCAGAGTCAACATTTTACCATTTCAAGTGGAATATAGAAACCTTACCACCATTTAGTTCCCTTTAACCACCCCACTTTAGTTGTTGTTATATATTACATTAACATACATTGAAAATCCTACCAAACTGTGTGATAAGTTTTGTTTTCAATCACAAAACACAGTTTTAAAAAGTTAAGAGAATTGTCTGTTATATTTGCCCCATTTACCATTTCTGTTGCTTTTCCATTAATCCTGATATTCCAAATTTCCTTCTGGTATTATTTCCCTTCTGCCTGAACAACTTCCTTTAGTAATTCTTTTAGAGGTGGTCTGCTGGGAACAAATTGTTTTACTTTCTCTTCATCTGAGAATATCTTCATTTTACCTTAATTCCTAAATGATATTCTCACTGAATACAGAATTATAGTTGATAGAATACAGAATTATAGTTGATATTCTCACTGAATACAGAATTGTAGTTCTTTTCTTTCTGCACTTTAAAAATGTTGTCCCACTTCCTTCTGTCCCCAGTGGTTTCTAATGAGAAATTTTGTTATTTGAATTGTTGTTCTCCTCTAATAATGTATGTTTTTTCCTCTGGTTGCTATCATATTTTTTTCTTTGTTTTTAGTCTTCAACGGTTTAATTAGAATGTGTCTGAGTGTGTATCTCTTTAGGTTTATCCTTTTCATGATTTACTCAGCTTACTGAATTTTTAGGTTTATATCTTTTGCCAAATTTGAAAAGTTTCCAGTCATTATATCTTCAAATACAATCTGCCTATGTTTTATAGCTACATTTTGTGGGGGAGATGGGGTGGAGTGTGTTCCTCCAGGTTATCCAGAAACAGAAACTCAAAGTCCATTTTAATTAATATTGATATGGCTACACTACCTTTCTTTGGGTTAGAATTTGCCTCGCATAGTTTTTCTTTCCTTTATGTCCAGTATTTCTGCATCCTAATATTTATGTGTCTGACTTCTGTTTAACTATTTACTCTGACACTCTCTTTTAACCTATGAATTTTGTCCATTTACATTTATTGTGATCAATTATATGTTTTGGATTGTACTATTTATGTCTTTCCTTTTTTGTTTCTTTGTTCCCCTTTTCTGTCTTCCACTAGATGGGTTTAATTTTCTGTTTTCTCTTCTTCCTAGCCCCTACTCTAG
Organism: Lepilemur ruficaudatus; assembly: GCA_963574885.1. Lineage (NCBI taxonomy): Eukaryota > Metazoa > Chordata > Mammalia > Primates > Lepilemuridae > Lepilemur > Lepilemur ruficaudatus. Next base: position 55,796 of record CAUYRT010021517.1, on the reverse strand, counting down.
ACACTGCTTTGGAAGTTAAACACTCTATTATATTTCCTTTATAGATTACTTTAGAATTTTTAACTTGTACACTTGAACTAACAATGTTTACAGTGTATACTCTCTTGACTAATATCAGGAACTTAGTCATTTACTGGTGTTCAGTATTTTAATTGCATCTTTTAATACTCCAAAATTGGTTGTTATTGTTAGATTTATTCACATGTTTACTCATTTTTATTTGTATTTTTAATCTATCATTGCTTCCCTCTTCTTACCCCTTTCCCTGGATTCTAAAGGATACAGCATGCACACAACACATACACACACATACACAAGTTCACAGTATGAACTTGCCTCAGTGGCAAGTTGATGCTGTCATGTTGCCTGGATTTAAACTCCAGCCCCATATTTTACTGTGTGAGCTGAGCAAATTACTCATCTTTTTCTGTCATATTTTACTCATTCATAAAATGGTGATAAATAACCAAACCTACCTCACTGTGCCACTGTGCCTGGTCAAATTTTGTATTCTTCTTCTTTTTTTTTTTTTTTTGAGACACAGTCTCACTCTGTTTCCAGGGCTAGAGTGAGTGCCGTGGCATCAGCTAGCTCACAGCAACCTCAAACTTCTGAGCTCAAACAATTCTTCTGCTTCAGCCTCCCAAGTAGTTGGACTACAGGCATGTGCCACCATGTCCGGCTAATTTTTTCTATATATTTTTAGTTGGCCAATTAATTTCTTTCTATTTTTAGTAGAGATGGGGTCTCGCTCTTGCTCAGGTTTGTTTTGAACTCCTGACCTTGAGCAATCCGCCTGCCTCAGCTTCCCAGAGTGCTAGGATTACAGGCATGAGCCACCGCACCTGGACGTATTCTTTTGACTAACATCTCCCTAATCCTTTCTTTACCCCAGCCTGTGGTAACCACTATTCTACTCTCTGCTTCTGTGAGTTCTACTTTTTAAAACTTCACATATAAGTGAGATCATGTGGTATTTGTTTTTCTGTGCCTGGCTTATTTCATTTAACCTGTCTTTCAGATTTATCCATTTTGTCACAAAAGACAGTAATTCTTTTCTTTTTAAGGCTGAATAGTATTCCATCGTGTATATATACCACATTTTCTTTATAAGGTAGTCTTCTGACTTCCGATGTTGCCATTGTTGAATCTAATGGCAGTGTAACTGTTCCTTTGAAGACAATCTGTCTTTTCTTTCTCATTGCCTTTAAGATCTTCTTTATGGTGTTTGGCAGTTTCACAGTGATGTGTCTATGTGTGGATTTATTTGTATTTATCTCATCTGGAACCAGTTCTTTTTGATATTTATTTATTTATTTATGCTGGAAATCCCCTTATTTTCTAAAGAACCAGTACTTTTTGAAACTGAGGATTTTTATTTTTCACTGAAGCTGCGATTTTGTAGATGCCATCTCTCTGAATATGCCTTCTCCATCATTTGCCTATCTTCTCCCCCATGGAACTCCTTGTAGATGCACATTGAACCTCTCATTTTACTCTCTCTGTATCAGTAAGCTTTTGCTGCGTAACAAATCACCCCAACATCTATTAGCTTAAAAGAATAACTATTTATTTAGCTCATGATTCTGTGTGTCATTGATTGGGCTAGACTCTGGTGTTGGCTGAGCCAGAATCATGCATATGCAGACAGCTCCCGTCATATGCAGCCGTCAGCAGGGTGACGGCTGCTTTAGGATGGCCTCAGTGGGCAACTTCTTGGTTTCACATCGTTTCTCATTCTCCAGCAGGCCTGTCTATACATAGTCACTAAGAGTTTCAAAAGAGTGAGTGGAATTATCCAAAGCCTCGTGAGGCCAAGGCTTGGAAACCAACATCACTTCTGCCACATTCTATTGGTCAAACAAGTTGCAAGAGAGTGGGGAAAAGACTCTATTTCTTGATGGTAGAAGCTTCAAAATCACATGAAGGGAAATTCAACTGTATAAAATTAAGAATGTGATTTTTATTATACCTTTATATTTGTGGCCTATACATGATAGTGGTTTAGAGAATAAACTCTGGGATTAGAGTGGGATAAATTTGGAATAACCTTAGCCAATTTTGCATGCAATCATATTCCTTGTCATGGTTACTGTTTGTTTGTTGTTAACTCTGTACTCCTCCGTGGAAAATTATCTCAGATCTGTCTTCCAGTTCACTAAAGTTCTCTTCAGCTATGGCCAATTTGGTGTTTAACCATCACTGAATGTTTAATTTAAATGATTATGTTATTTATTTCTAGAAGTTCTGTTCGATTTTCCTCAAATCTTTTTTTTATAGTGTCGATTTTCTCCCTTGTGTTTTTGACTTCTTTTTATCATTTTAAACATACTTATTTCATAGTCTCTTTTTTTTAATAATTTTTTGTTTTTTGAGACAAGGTCTGCTCTGTTGTCCAGACTGAGTGCAGTTGTCTGATCATAGCTCACTGTAACCTGGAACTCCTAGGCTCAAGCGATCCACTGGCCTTGGCCTCCTAGAGCACTGGGATCTTAGGCGTGAGCCACCGCAGCCTTATTTCACAGTCCCGGTCAGATTGCCCTTCATTCTGCTGTCGGCATACCTCTTGAATTTTTATCATGCCTGAGTGTTTCCTTATGTGCACTGTGAACCAATCATCAGCAGGGCTTTGTCAGTAGGAGCCCACAGGTATCACTAGATTAGGATCAATACTTATGTTAATCTCTCAAGTTCAGGATTTAAAGGGTAAAGTCTCTTTGAATCTAAAACTTGTGTGAGTTTTAGGACTTGTGTGAGTTTTAGGACTTAGACCCTCAGGACTTTTTTTTTTTTAAATTCCACCATCCCAGGTTAAGAAAGACAAATTTCTTTCTTGTCTTTCTGTGTGTAAAGGTCTTCCCCCTTTGGCACACTGTGTCACTGAGGGTGTGGCTGGATGGTCCGTTTTAGCTGGGGTCTCTGTTTCAATCTCCACTTTGTATGGGTCCAAGGAAGCACCTTCTCTGGATCACCCAGGCTGACAACTTGCTGTCACCCTGACTCCTCCCCACTATTATAGGGTAGCTGTGGCCAACTTATCCTCCGCACCCTCTTCATGTCTGGCTCTTGGAGATATCGTTTCTTAATTTAAGAGGATGCTGTTGGTGTTTGTTGTTTTTAACCTAACTTCCCTAGGTGTTTAGAGCAGGATGATTTCGGATTATCTCATCTACCACATTGCTCAAAACAGAAGTCCAAATAAATACACAAATTAATTTTTTAAAGAAAGAATCAGAATCACACATTTCAGGACCCTCAGTGTGAACAGAAGCTCTGCAGAACGCAGTTTGAAAACCATGGATCCAGAGGGAGAACCTGGTCTTCCCACCCTGGTTTCTTCATTCCTCCCTTAGTACCCTCATCCCCTGTGACTCGAGGCAGGTTACTTAACTTCTCCAAGCCTTCTTTTCCCCTTCTGTATGGTTAATCATACCTGACTCCCAGGGCCACAAGAGACTTGCCTGGGAACATGTGTGGAAAGCTCTGGCCCTGTGATGCTTGAGGCGGGATCTCTCCAAACGCCAGCATTGGTATAACCTGGAAAATTCGCTTAGGTGTATTCGCTTAGGTGCAACCGGCCAGGTGAAAGGAGGGCTGGTTTGGGATGAGTTTCACACACTGCTGCAGGCTGTTTTAAGCCCACACGCTGGCATCAGTCCAGAATACGGTCTCTCCCCAAGCACAACCGGGGGCCGCGGGGTCCTGTCCCTTTCCTATCCACTGCTAGGAGGACAGCCCTGGCAGGCCACACCTGATGACAGTGTTCGCTGAACAACTCTAGGTAGGGACCTCTGGAGGAGGCACCCACCCCTACCCACTGACTCTGATGTCCAAACAGCCCATTCATCCTGGGGCGGGGGTGTGGCAGTGGTTGGAGGAGGACCCCCATGCTGCTCCCCCAGCCCAGGGGCGGGATGGGGGACCCCCAGCGGCGGCTACCACAGCGGAGTCCCCTGCACAGGAAGAAAAGCATTTCTGTCTCACTCCCGCTCTGCCTCGGGTTTCGCACTTCCCTTCCCGGGGACAATCTCGACCTTCACCGTGAAGGGCCTTTTGCAAACACATACACACGTACATGTATTTTTGGAAGAAGGGGAAAAATTCCAAGAGAACCTCTGCTCGGTTAAAAATGAAGCGAAGATTATATTAAGAGTGAAAGGCGAGCGGGGCGGCTCGGGCGCAGACAGAGAGCCCTTTCATCCGCCCGGCCGCGCGCCGCGGGCCGCTGCCAACACAAACGCGGGCGGACCCGAACCCGCGGAGCGCCGGCCGCGCTGCCAGGCCGCGTCCCCGCCCGCCCCGCTGGCGCCGCTCCGCGTTTCCGCTCTGCTGACGGGCTGGAATCGCCGGCGGCCGGGCGCGGGGACCGGGCCACGCGGGGAGAGCGCCCGGCGGGGGCGCCCGGCGGGGGCGCCCGAGGGTCCCCTGCGCACCCTGGTCAGGGCTGGAAAGGTCCCCCAGCCGCCGGGCCGCTCGTCCTCTCCGGGCCCGCGCACCGCGGGTGCTCTGAGGCTCGAGGCCGCCTCCGCTGGGCAGCGCGCCCGGGTCGTGCCCCGCTGACCTCCCGCAGGCGGTACCCCGGGCTTGTCAGGCCCGAGCCCCTGGCAAGGTCCGTGTCCCTCCTGCAGCCCCTCGGCCAGCGCGAGCCTCGCCCAGCCCGCACAGGTCAGGGACGAAAGCAGCGCCCGGGTCCCGCCACTCGCTTCCATGGAAATCCCCCGGGGGCCGGGGGGCCTAGTGGTTCGCCACCCGGGGCTCTAACTCCCGTAACGTCGGGAGAGTCACTTAACCTCGAAGAACGGGCGCAGTGCAGTCCCCGTGCGGCAGGCCCCCGTGCGGCCGAGGCCAGGCTGTGGCGGTCCTTTCTCTGCGGGACCCTCACCCCGCGCCAGGACTTCCTTCCTGAGACGCTGCCCAGATCCACCCCTCGTAGAGGAGTCATCTCTCTGCTCCGACTTGGGCGAAGCCTAGCCCCGCAGGCCCCAGCCCCAATTCCAGGACTCAGCGCTGGCTCCCGCCTGACGTAGAGGCGTGCTAGCCAGCTGGCCAATCAGAGACCACTACCCACCTTCTGATTGGTTTAGGGATGAGCAGCGACTCAAGCTAAGCCAATCAAAGTCTTCCCTGGGCTTTTCCTCAGAAGCCCGCAGTGAGTGTTCTGGGTCTCAGTACTTGGGTGAGGCTGAGGCCGGCCCCAGAAGGAAGCCTGCTGCAGGGAGAAGCAAGGAGGACCACAGAGGCAAGCACAAGTGAGATGCAGCCACTGAGGGGTGAGAGAGTGGAAAACCCAGACAGACAGAGACAGGGAAGTTATCCTCGGTCCCTAGGATCCAGCTGAGGCTGCAGACAGAGCCACCCCTGGACTGCCCGGGACAGCAGCCAGTCCATTCTCTGTTTGTCTAAGCCAGTTTAAGTCGGGTTTCTGTCAGCTGGAATCAAGAGTCCCACCTAACACCCTCACCACTACCTGTAAAATAAAGCCGGAGCTCTTGGACATGGTATTTGTGGCCTTTGCAATGTGCAGTCTGCTTCTCTGTTTGTCCTTGAGTCCCCTTACCCGTGGTGCAGCATTTTACCATTTACAAAGGACTTTCATAAGCATGATCGGAGGTGCTTCCACCACAACCTGGGTGTCAGATGGAAACTGAGACTTCAGTATGAAGTACCATATCCCAGATCACACAGGAAGTAAGGGATGGGGATGAACTTGCAGCCAAGTCACCTCAGAACATGGCCACTCTCCCACCTGCACCCTCCCTCCCTCCTGCCTCACCTGAGGACCAACTTCTCCTAAACCCCGCACTTGGGCGTTTGCGCAGTGCAGCGTGCCTCCAGTGCTCCCCTCTCCTCTGTCGATTCAGTCCTGTGAGGCTTAGTATGCATCCACCTCCCCTGAGGTGCTTTCTGCAAGAACCCCTCGGTGTCCTTGGGCCTGCACTGGCCCCAGGCATTGGACACTTGGGCTCTAGACATTGTGGGCTGGGTCGCTGCACTCCCATCTTGCTCCCCCATGTGCAGAGTCAGGTGCTGGAGGCAGGAGCCTGCCATATGCCTCTTTAGATCTTTCTGAATATTTAGGAGGGAGAAGCCACAGGATGTGACAACCAATGAGATTTGAGAAGTAAGAGTGAGAGAGGAGTCAAGCATGGTAACCCCAAGGTTTCTAGAGTAGGTGTTATCACTAACCAACCTTAGGAAGGTGAGAGGAGGCCCAGGTTACCCAGGAGGGACTAGGAAGGAGTGGTCCCAAAGGCTCTGGGGGTACAAAGCTAAGGTGTAGGGAGGGTGGGGCTAGAGGAGGAGGTTTGGGAGGCTCTGAGAGAGGTAAAGATGGAGGCTGAGGCCTTGGGAGTTGAGTAGTTTATAGATGAACCATCCATGTGGAAGAAAAGATGACCAAAGACAGAACCCTGACACTTAAGGGACTGGCAGAGGAAGAGAGAGTGAAGGAAGAGGAGGAGAAGAGGAGGAAGGTCAATGAAGGAGATCGAAGAATAGAAGAGTGGTTTGTGAAAGCCAAATGAGAAGGAATTTTAAGAAAGGATTGTTGAAAAGTGGCACAAGGTTTCAGAGGCCTATGGAGAGAGGACTTCTTTCTAGAAGGAAGGTACCCACTGGACAGGTAACTAAGGGGTCCCTGGGGGCCTAGCTCAGAGAAGTCTGACAGCAAAGGGTCAGAGGCAGCCATCGATGGGGAAGAAGCTGACAGAGCCTGTACAGACAACTTGGCCCAAAGGCCTGGCCAATTTGGGTTTATCAAAAATTCCCCAGGCCTGCAAATTTGTAGGAGAACTAAAAAACATTACTGAAAGACATTAAGGAAGACCTAAATAAATGGGAAGAAGTTCATGTTTATGGATTAGAAGACTTAATATTGTTAAAATGGCAATACTCCCCAAAGTGGTCTACAGATTCAAAGCAATCCCTGTCAAAATCCCAGCTGCCTTTTTTGTAGAAATTGACAAGTTTACCCTAAAACTCATATGGAAAAAAGCAAGGAAAACAGAGTAGCTAAAACAAATTGAAAAAGAACAACAAAGTTGGAGGACTCACAATTCCTGATTTAAAAAACTTACTACAAAGCTATAGTAATCAAAACTGTGTGGTACTGGCATAGAATAGACACAGAGATGACTGAAATAGAATTGAGAGTCCAGAAATAAACCCATACATCTATGGTTAATTGATTTTCAACAAGAGTGCCAAGACTATCCAATGGGTTTTGAATAGTCTCCTTCTATAAGGTGCTGGGAAACTGGGTATACACATGTAAAACAATAAATTTGGGGGCCAGGCACGGTGGCTCATGCCTGTAATCCTAGCACTCTGGGAAGCTGAGGCGGGTGGATGGTTTGAGCTCAGGAGTTCGAGGCCAGACTGAGCAAGAGTGAGACCCCGTCTCTACTAAAAATAGAAAGAAATTAGCTGGACAACTAAAAATATATAGAAAAATTAGCTGGGCATGGTGGCGCATGCCTGTAGTCCCAGCTACTCAGGAAGCTGAGGCAGGAGTATCTCTTGGGCCCAGGAGTTTGCGGTTGCTATGAGCTAGGCTGACACCACGGCATTCTAGTTTGGGTAACAAAGTGAGACTCTGCCTAAAAAAAAAAAAAAAAGAAAAAAGTTTGGCTCTTAACTTTACAGGATACAAAAAAAATTAACTCAAAGGGATCAACAACCTAAATATAAGAGCTAAGACTATAGAACTCTTAGAAAAACACAACCAGATAAATCTTTATGACTGTGGATTTGGCAATGGTTTCTTAGATAAGACACCAACAGCACAAACAACAAAAGAAAAACAGATAAACTTGGACTTCATCAAAATTTAAAACGTTTGTGCTTCAAAGGATACTATCAAGAATGTGAAAAGACAACCCACAGACTGGGAGAATATTTTTGTAAATTATAAATCTGCTATGGGACTAGTTTTCAGAAAATATAAAGAACTCTTACAACTCGATGATAAAAAGACAAATAACCCAATTAAAAAATGGGCCAAAGATCTAAAAAGACATTTCTCCAAGGCAGATATACAAATGGCCAATAAGCACATACAAAGATGTTCCACCTCATTTGTCATTAGGAAAAGCAAATCAAAACCACAATGAGATACCACCACTTCACACCCACTAGGATGGCTATTTAAAAAGAAAAGAAAAGAACAAATGTTGCCAAAGATGTGGCGAAATTGGAACCTTCATACACTGCTGGTGGGGATGTAAAATGGTGCAGTTGCTGTGGGAAACAGTACGGCAGCTTCTCAAAAAGTCACACATGGAATGACCCAGCGATTCCATTCCTAAGTATAGACCCAAAAATAACTGAAAATAGATGTTTAAATTATAAAAATACATGATTGTTCATAGAAGCATTAGTGATAACGGTCAAAAAATGCAAACAAACCAAATGTCCACCAACGAATGGATAAACAAAAGTGGTAGGTAGATTCGTACAACGCAATATCATTCAGACATAAAAAGGAATTACATATTGATTGGTCCATGCTACAACATGGATGAACCTCAAAAACATGCTATGTGAAACAAGCCCGGCACAAAAGGCTACGTGTTCTATGATTCCATTTATAAGAATTATCCACAACAGGCAAACGCAGAGGCAGAAAGTAGATCGGTGATTGCAGGGCCTGGGGGACGGATGCATGGGGAGTGACTGCTGTGGGTTTGGTGTTTCTTTCTGAGACAATGAAAATATTCTGGAATTAGGGTGATGGTTGCACAAATTTAGGAATATGCTAAAAATAACCCCACCTTAAAAGTGAAATTCAAGGTATACGACCGATATGTCCATTTTTTTAAAAAGGTGGAAGAATATATGAAGATGTCCTCTTGTGAAAATCATTCTCGCTCCTGGAGGCATAACAGGAATTGCCACCAGCAAGACGGGACTGGGAATGAGTGAGGGGCAAGGACGGGAGGGAGGGCACTTGTTGGACATCAGTTTTGAATCCTGTGAATGGGTTCCATTTTCAAGACATAAATAAAGAAATAAACGTGTCTGGTTCTGTACTAAAGGGGGAGGCAGGCTTGCAGGAGCGTCACACTTGGAAGGAGGGACTGGCCATGCATGGAGGTAGATAGGATGGCGGGCGGTGGCAGAGGAAGGGAAGGGGCACACCTGCCCTCAGGACCCCAGGAGGCGAGGGCGGCAGGGATGCAGAAGGAGCGGGCCATAAGAGGGTTATTTCCTGCCTGATGGTCTTTGTTTCTCTATGGAGGGGCAGAGGCCCTGGGCCTGGAAGAGGTGTGGGGTGCTCGGCGGGGAAGAGGCATCTGAGAACTGTGAAGGTGGGAAGGGCCTTCGCATGGGATCAGAAAGGAGCCAGTGACGCATGAAAGGGCTGCTGAGTAATTCTGAGGTTGGAAACACACCGTGGTGACTTTCACATCTATTCTACCAGCTTGAGTGGGGCTCTTTGTGAGGCCGGAACACTGTGCTATTGACGGCGGCGAGCTATTGGCTGTGGCCACACCAGGGTCGGCCATCCAGGCGCCTGCCTCACGTTCCAAATGCAGGAGGCAAGGCCCTGTGCACTGGGGCTGGAGGTGCCCAGCCTGAGGGGAGGCGTGGGGCCAGGGCATGACCCTGCGATGGCCCCTTCTGTAAACTGGGCTGGGGACCCGAACTGGTCCCCATCCCTGGGATGGGGACCTGAATTGGTTTAGGGCCACAGTAAAAGTGGCTGACATTGCTGAGGGCCTCAATCCTCCCAACCCACTCTGACTTTTCTGACAAATCTTCACAACTGAGTTTTAAGCTCTCACTTTCTGAGGCCACTAGGGCTGTCCCGACACCCACTGCATGTCTGGCAATGTGCAGGGTACACCTGAGGACCTCATCAAATTCCATGTTCACAATCAGCATGGAGGGAGGTGGCCCCATTGTCCTACGTGGAGAAAAGGAGTCATGGAGCACGACTTTGTCCCATGGGCCCTCTGGGCACTGCCCTTGGCAGGTACAGTCCTCAGATCTGTAGCCTGTAGACGCGCCTGGGTGTGGGGGGTGTGACCTGGCACAATTCAGAGCCCCTCCTGCCTTGATGTGGCACTGTCTCTGGTCCCCATCCCCTGCCACTGGCACTGACCTGCCCTTTCAGCTGTTGCTGCACCCTGTGGCTGATGGGGAGCTCACAGTCATCCCAGGTTTGTCTTTTCCCTTTTTTATTAAGGGGTCCTGAACCAGATTCGTCTGCACAGCAGACCAGTGCAGCTCTCAGCGCAAGCCACCTGTTCTGCATTGTCATTCTGTCTTGCCCAGAGGATTCCATAAGGCATGACGTCAGAAAGCCTCATTGAAATCCATTTAATCCCTCAATAAACCAGGGCTCTGGTCTATCAGACTGTGCTGGGGAATGAAGAGTCGAAGTAAAATATTGTCCCTGCCCTCAAGGAGCTCCCAGCCTTGGGGCAGTCCAACCAGACCATCCAGAATCTGTGGTGTGATGTGGATGAGGGTTCTGAGCACTGAAGAGGCAGCCATGTCAGGGTGGTCAGGGAAGGTTGCCTGGAGGAGGAGGACCTTAAGCTGTTTTTTCTCTTTAGGTTTATGCATGTATTAATATTTTTAACCACCTTATACATGTGTTTTTGTGTTGCTTTGTTTTTTTTTTGAGACAGAGTGTTGCTCTGTTGCCTGGGCTAGAGTGCCATAGCATCAGCCTAGCTCACAACAAACCTCAAACTCTTGAGCTCAAGTGATCCTCCTGCCTCAGCCTCCCAGAGTGCTAGGATTACAGGCATGAGCCATTGAGCCCGGCCCATGTGGTTTTTGCATAAGGAAATTAAAATGTTTTCTAAAAACATGAGCAAGACATATTTTAATATCAAGCAAAGAGGAAAGTTTCTGTGGTTTTATTTGCCTTGGAGAAAGGGAAATTCACTCTTGTGCTGAGTGACCCCTTTTCCATGACTGTCGGGGCAGCTGATGGTGAGCTGGGGACTCATGTGCCTGGACTCCCAGGTCCTGCCACCTTAGGCTTGGGATCCTACAGGTATTCTGCTCAGCTGGGAAGAGGCTAGGGGGTGTGGCCCAGGTGAAGCGAGCAGCACATGGGAAGGCAGAGGGCAGGACCCGTGGGAACAGCAGGAACCAAGAGAGGCTGTGCTCCTGTGCTAAATTAGGGAGTTGAACTTTATCTCAAAGGCTACTGGGAGCAACGAAGGAAGTTCAGCCAGCACAGGACAGGGCTAGCAGGTGGAGATGGGAGGCTGCGGGGACAGCGTGCAGTGATCCAGGTGAGAAGGCGTTAGCATCCCACCCGGGCAGGGCAGAAGGATGAAGAGCAGGGTTGGGGACAAGGGACTTACAGACACGAAGCCCAAGGCCTCAGAGACCAGCGAATGGAGCTGAGTGGAAGGAGGACAGCAGGACAGTGTCTGGCTCAGGGGCGTGGGCAGGGGGCAGGCGGAGGGAAATGCATTCACTTTCCTTATGCTGAGGTGCCGAGATCCGCTCTGTGTGGGTGTCTCACGCACTATGCAGGGGTCCTTCCAGTGACGACAGTTCGGTAAGCCTCTTCTCCAAGGACAGACAGTGGGCCTGGCATACCCCCTACTTACTTACCCCTCTCATAATTTGCCTCAAAACGGAGTTAGAAACCAACAAATAAGCATCAGGAATTAGGGCTCAGATTCAATCAGCATTCACTGAGCCCCCACTGTATACCCAGCATGGAGTGAGCAGCAGCTCCCCTGGCACAGGCCTCACAGGGTCACTGTGGGCCTCTGGGGCAGAGCCGCGGGCAGGAGTAAGTTTGGGGCTCCTTCTGCGATGCCCATGGCCCCTTTCCAAAGCAGCCATTTGTCTGCCTCTGTGCCTTGCTGCTCTTCTTGTTTCCCAGATTTCTCTAAGAGCAGCTGCCAAGCCCACCATCCCCCCGCAAGCCCCTTCCCTTCGGGACGGTGAATTGTCTGGGTCTAAATGTTCCTTGTCCCAGGAAGGGCAGCTCTGCCTGACCGAGGGGTGAGGGCACACTCGGCACGAGGGAGCTGGGAAGAGGGAGTGAGATGGGGGAACACGAAGATTTGCCTCAAGTCCCCCCACCCCAGCTGCACTTCTAGCTTGAACGGTTGTTAATTAAGAATATCACATTTGTAAGAAAGATGAAATCTTTTTAGTTTATACAATATTTATATCGTACTACATTGTTATCTATCTGCTGACATTTCTTTCTAGAACATTTGCCTCCTAGGCCAAAAACATGCATATGCGTGCAAACCCAGGTGCACACGCATGTAAGAGGCATTGCTTAACCTGTGCTTGGAGTGAGTCTGGTTCTCAGCATTATTAGGATGTTACACGCTTGTGTTGGTCAAAGCACTTATTAGAGAGGTAGAGGTGAGCTCCTTAGCCAGGTCACTCTAGAGCAGGTGCCAAGAGAAAGAGCTCAGTCTCGTCCCTCCACCCAGCCTAGCTCCTGAGCCCAGGAGAGAAGGCGCCTCCAGGACTGGTTTTTACCAGGGACAGAGGAGCCCTCAGCCTGACACAGCCTCGAGGATGGTCCTGGCTGCCATCTGCCTCCGGTGCTCCAGGCTCTGCTCCTGCCGCTCTGCCTGGAGGGCTTCCTCCAGGCTCCTGTGGCTGCGTGTAGGGCTGACTATACCTGCTCCCTTTCCCCACTCTCCAAAGGCAGGTGGGCTCTGTGAGCCGGGTCCCCCACACCCCTTCCGGGGGGCGGGGTTCAGCAGTTGGGTGGCAGAAAAAGGCCAAGTGCCCTTCCCAGCAGCTGTGCTGGCACACAAGCCCCGACCACTGGCGGAAGTGAGGTGGGCCTTAAAGTCCCCCCCACCCCATCAGACCTGCCCAGAAAGTATGGAGTGGGTTATGTCGCCATCTATTGCTCAATCTGCTCAGCAAACGTCAGCCAGGCCCTTGTGAGCTCAAATCCTCTTCAGGGGACAGAAACCGACCTCAGGTAGCACAAGGGGAGCTCCTCAAGAGCCGGGGGAAAAGAGCCTATAGATCCAAGTTGGAACCGGGTCTACCTCAGTTCTACCTGTGTCACCTGGGCAAGTCCCAGGGCCTCAATGCCTTTCCCTCTGAAATGATCATCGAGATTCCACTTAGGGCAAGGAAAGGCTCCCAGGGAAGGGCTGGAGAGCAGGGGCCCTGAGCCGATGGTCCTACTACCACCCGGGTGAGCAGAAAAAGCAACCACTGAGTCCCGAGTCCTGGCTTTAGCAAGTTTCTGAAGCTCTCTAGGCCAGCCTTTCCTGTCCTTGCTAAGTGGAGACGCTGTTCGTGGCCTCTAGGGTTGCTGGGGGAACAAACTGCCACCCTGCTGTGAGGCCCAACCCACAGGGGCAGCAGCCACTACCCATAATCACGGCGTCCAGGAGGCCTCAGGGAGGCTGGCTGCGATACCCACAGCAGAGACATCCTGTAAGAACACACCACGAGGCACACGAGCACGGCTGCTGATGGGCGCGGGTGTGGAGACAGAGGACGTGAAGAAACAGGAAAGTACGAGGGCCTGCACCCCTGGGGGCTGGTGTGCTGGGACCCTGCAGCACATTAACTCCATCCTCCGCACCAGGGCTTCAAAGGGGGCCTAAAACCCCGAAACCCAGCTCAGGTGAAGAGTGGTTTTACTAAGAACAACCTGATGTGGCTTGACTTCAGTGTCACCTGAGGCCACTTCAGTGCCATGTGCTGATGATGCCTGAGTCGGGGGCCTCTCACAAGTTCTTTTCTGAAGCCAGTTTCCTTGTTCTTCAGGGATCACATGTCTCCCTGGCAGGAACAGAAGCCACCACTGTCCCATGCAGACCCACGTGTGGTGAATGGGGGCAATCAGTTCGCCTTCCTGCCAGGTGCTCACACGGCGGCTGCTGCAGGGGCCCTGGCACACGCCCGCAGGCGGCAGCCCCTGCTACCCTCCAATCCATCCTCTAGTCTACACGGGAGCCAGGTAGTTTTCCCTCTAATTTTTTAATTACACTTATAGTTCATGGATACATCTTAAATTGTACAGAAGCAGCCAGGAAAAACATGGGACCCTCCCTCAGCTCCCCATGTTGTGCTCACCCCCGCCAGGTCTGCGCCAGCGACTCTTCCAGTCCTTCATGCACTCAAGCGCATTCGAGCTTCATGTATTACTCTCCATGTTCTACCTTATTCTCTTTTTTAATGCAACACACCAACTTTATTTAGCAAGAATAGGCACTTACATTAAGGGAAAAGCTGACCAGAAGGAATTTTACCCTACACACCCGCAGTCAGCTACCTGCAGCTGCATTCAGCGAGCTGCTGTGAGCACAGCGCATACACTGATCTGTATTCACTGAAGGTACCTCCCACGCGCATACCTGAAATCTGAAAAAGATCCCTGGACGGTCCCCCGACACATTTCACTTTTGTTATCTTCTGGAAGAGGTCACCTAAAGAGCAGAATGTGGCATCTGGCTCATGGCTCACGTCATGAGCCCGGCCTAGATTCTGCTGGAAACCAGGTCTCCTCCACCCCTGTTCAGATGGGTGTGGGCCTGTGCGTGGACAGCCATCTGGGTAACATGCCATGCTGGTGCTCCAGCGCAAGGCGCAGCACTTGTCTTAACAGCAGACCCGCTGTGGGCCACCCTGCCAACACGTGGTGGGCACGGCAGGCCTCGGGTCTGCTTGGCCAAGGCGTTGACTCGATTGGGACCCCTGTCTTATTCTTTAAAAGCCACAGAGTATCCCCAGGACAGCTGTGCTGGGACTTCTTTCACCAGTCCCTTTGAAGGACTCACAGTTGTTTCCAACTTTACTGTATCACTAACAATGGTGCAATGAACATCCTTTTTTGAAGGACAGAGTCCTACAAGTAGAATTGCTAGGTTGAAGTGTATTCTCATGCTTTTAGTATCTTCAAAGTATAAGAGTAACTTCCTGAAACACCGATCTCATCATGGCACTCCTCTGCCAAGGTGAGGCCTGAGAGGCGGCGGCAGGGCAGGCAGTGACCAGCCAGCCCCAGCTCCGCAGGCTGCAGGAAGTGGGCATGCATGTGTGTCAAGGGGCAGGAGGTCAGGCTGCGGACAAGGAGTTAAGTGGCAAGAACTGGGGCAGAGGAGGTAGCTGTGAAGATAACCATGGCACCACTTGAGGATGGCAGGGCTGTGTGAGCACATTGGAGAAGGCCACAAAGGACAGATGGGCAGGTGACTATGCTGGTTGCTGACACAGGGTTCAGCAGAGGTGGCTGGGTGGAGTGTGGTGTGGGTTGAGGCAATGGATTGGTCTGGGCCCTCCTGAGTCTGGAGGGACTAAGAGGTCTGATGCCAGATGAAGCCAGGCCATAGTCATGAGATCTGGGGGTACAGACTCAGGGAGCATTGGCAGGGTCGTCATGGCCTCCTAAGAAAATGAGAGGCTGCCACTCCAGCAGCGCAGGTGGGAGAAAGTGCCAGGAAGAGGGGCAGGGATCTCCCAGGGAGGCCTCTGGGTAGCTGGTTCCCCGGCAGCTCCATTTGCCCCTACTTCTCCAGGCAGAGGCAGGCCCAGCCTGCTCCCTAGGGACTTGTTCTCTGCTCTCTGATTGTTGGAAGGTGGGGTGCAGCCAGGTGCCTCTGGGCCAGGCAGTGTGACCAGCCTCCCCCTCAGCCACAGTCTGGATGGGTCACTCATCACAGCCCTTGGCCACTGAATTACATCCGAAACGCGATAGAGAGGTTTTTGAAGTGGTGGTAGGAGCGGGGACAAAGAGAAGAGGGAAACAGAGGGTGGCCCTCCCAAAAGGGGTACGAGGAAATCCAAGAGCATTATTCTCTTGGAATCTTGGAAATTCAGGGACGACGGTTTCTGGGGAAGGACCAAGTCTCAAAGTAGTAAAGTCAGGTCCCATCAGGACAAAGAAATGCCCGCTGGATCGGGCTGCCTGTGCAGCAGCTGGTGAGATGATGGGAAGCAGCTGGCCAAGGAGTAACTGGCATGAGAGTGGAGAGAGCCAGTGTAGACGACGCTCTCAAAGAGGGCTGGCCAGGGAGGATGGCGAAGGTCAGGGTGGGTGGTGAGAGAGGACACGGGGCTGGGGGCTGTGGGAAAGACCGAGCATGCTCATGGGCTGATGGGAACACATGGCGGTGGTGACTGCAGAGGCTGAAACAGAACAAGAGGAGCGGGGGCAGGGCTGGGGGCGCACCACCTGCCTCAGCCCCAAAGGGGGCACAGGACACTTGGCAAGACACTGAGGCCTGCAGGGGAGTGAGGCCCCAGACCAGACAGGTCTGTGTTCAAGCACGGGAGGATCAGCTGGCATCGAGGTTTCTAATTAACGTGTCTTACACCAGCTCCCCCCAGAAGGAAGCAGGTTTCAAGGGAGCCCCAATCCAAGTGTGCAAGCATGTTATTATCAGGTAAATCAAAAAGAATTGCTGGCTCTAGAAAACAAACCCACTGCCACTCTTGCTGATCCAGCTGGTCTTTGCCAATGGCTTTGCTCTACCCGACCTGCTGCCTTTAGAAGTTTAGTTGAATTCACACAATTTATGCTGGATCTTGCTAGGATGAAGAAGTGCTTTATTTATTTACAACAAAAACATTTGTAACATAATTCTCTCTCGAAAACAGAGAACCCTACAAAATACACAAAGCCATTTCTATTTGTATTTACCCAGGGAGATTAGCAGCTGGAAGGGGATTGGAACTGGGAGTAAAACCAAGAACTAATACTATTTAAAAAAAAACCCCAAAACCGCCTTTAAAAAAGTAGCAGTGCTCTACTTGCTGGTAGCCACACTTTCTCCTACTCTGTGTACGAAAATGTGAAACAGAAAACAGTGCCTGTGAAACACATTTCAGCAGTGCTGATCAGAGACCAGGCAATGACAGGACTGTGGAATTCCAGCCCCTCTTCTAGGCAGGTCACTGTAACCGAGTGGCACTAGGGAGTTCTTCCTAGGTTGCCCGCCCCCTGCAACCATGGAGCACTTCAGAGCTCACTTCTCTCATTTGCAGTTGGCTGGAGAATCTGGGAATCAAGCACAGCAGTTAGAAATGCCACAGAATTCAGGAGTCCCCAAGACAAGCAACCACAACCTGAAGCTACCTCAGTGCAGTCACATGCACGGGCTCACCACAACCCAGTGCTGGGTCTGCAGTTTGGGGAACGGTGACAGTTTGTGGCCGATGACAACTACATGGGAATCAGGAGACAGATGTCAACTGGTAAGCTGGGAAACTTACCAATTAATATGGTGGCTTTAAAACTCCAAATCAAGAACACAGGACACAATCTCAGAAAGTCAGGATAGAAAGGACCCTAAGAGATCATCCAGTTCAATTTCTTCATTTTTCAGATGAGGCCCTAAGATAAATGACTAATTTCTGAATGCACGTAGTCTTTCTCAACTGTTCCACGAGCAGTGACATTTCCTTAACCACTTGAAGACATGAAAAACACTCTGAAAGAGCCGGACATAAGTGCCTGCTTTTCAATGGGACACTGCAAGACCGTGTGATGCACACTGGCAGCTCGAGCCCCTCAGGATGTGACCCAGCAAGAAGCCTGGACACAAGTCTCTCACGCAGCGCCACAGCACTGCTCTGTCCCTCGCTATAACATGCTTTGTGCCCCACACAGAGATCATCAACACCAGCACGCTGACAGCAGGGATGGCACAGACGGCACAGTGCAGCTCATCTGGACCCAGAGGGCCTGGGTCCCTCCTCTGGGCTCCACTGTTTCCTGGACAAGCTGCACATCCTTTGTTACCTCATGTGTAAATGATAAAAACTGAGCCGTTATAAGACCACATGTGACAGTTAGCTGAAGAGCACACGTGTGAAAGCTTTTATCACCACCTATTTCTAGTTCCATAGTTACTGCCTGCCCATCATCCCCCAATTTTAATTTCCCTGGAGCCAAGCACTGGTACTAGACCCATGTAAAACGCACATACTCAGACAGCGATTGCTATATATGCCCCTTCCCGACACTGGTGACTGGTGTGAACAGCGGTCTGGGCTGTATTGTTTTTTTGGGGGGGTGGGATGGGGGCGACTCTGAAAAAAGAAATCCTTTATTGTAGAAGAGCAATTTCTGAGGTGAAGAGAGAAATCTGCCTGTGACATCTTTTCCCCTTGGGCAGTGGCAGCAGGTGGGCACAGTGCAGGGGCAGCATCTTGCTTCTCATTTAAATCCAGTACTAATAGTGCTTTTTTGTGCTATAAGTGCTGTGATACTCTGTTGGTTAAGCTTTAGTACACATTTAGCCTTTGTTAAATGGCCTTTATTTATTACAATTTATAAAAATACGGCACCAGTGAAATCCAACTTACAAATATGTCACAGTTACCACCCTTATGGAGCTCTACGGGACAAAGAGATGAATAAGCACATATATAACGAGAGCTGTGAAGAAAAATAAGCAGGATGTGGGAATGCAGAATGACATGGTTGCTACTTAAAATGTCACCAGGGAAGACCTCTCTGATGAGGGGACATTTAGGTAGACGGAGCTCTATGAGCAGTCAGGAGAAGAGCTTTGCAAGAATATCAATGCAAAGGCCAAGAGTCAGGAATGTGATTTGAGTGTCTGAGAAACATCCAGGAAACCAGTGTGGCCACAGTGGCATGAAGTCGGGAGGAAAGTTAGGAATCGACACTGGAGTGACGGCAAGGGGCAAATCATGTAGGCTCATGTAAGGGTGAGGAAGGACCACAGAGTTCATTCGGAGTGTACCAAGAGGCCACTGAAGGTTCTGAACAGAGAGATGCCATTTAAAGATGATTCTGGCTGCTTTGTGGAAAACAGATGGTACAAGAACAGAAGCCCAGAGAAATCCTCCCCCCTAATCTGGGCAGGCTCTGAGACTGCTTTGCCCAACATGCTAAGGTGAAGTGATGATACTGAGCCAGTGTCCCACTCCAGGCTCTCAAAAACTGGCAGTTCTACTCTTCTCTTTTCGAACACTTCCTTCCCCTTATTCCTCAGACCACAGACACAAGCTACCACGTAAGTCTGTCTACACTAAGATCGTTACACTGGAGAGGCCAGGTATATAGGCTGCAGCTGACGGTCCCAGACAAGCCGACTTCCAGCCATCTCTGTGTCAGGGTGCCAAATCCTGTCGGTGAAGCCATCTTGGACCCTCCAGACCAGCTCATATGTCAACTGAATACCACCGACTGATTTCAATTGATGCCACATGGAGAAAAAAAATCATCAGCTAAGCTCTGCACAAATTCCTAACCTAAAAAACCATGAGATATAATAAAATGGTTGTTGTTTTAAGACACTAAATTTTGGGGTAGGTTGTTACATGGCAATAAACAGAATGAGAGGAAATGGAAGTATACTACTATAAGCTTTTTCTGTTAGATGTGAAGAGGAATATTATTATTTAGAACATAAGTTAAACTTGCATATTGTAGTAGAGAAAGCACTATAAAAAAAAACCATAATGGTAAAGTTCGTAATAGAAGAGATGAAATGGAACACTAAAGGTGGGCGCGGTGGCTCATGCCTGTAATTCTAGCACTCTGGGAGGCCGAGGCAGGTGGATAGCTCAAGGTCAGGAGTTCGAAACCAGCCTGAGAAAGAGCGAGACCCCGTCTCTACTATAAATAGAAAGAAATTAATTGGCCAACTAAAAATATATGTAAAAAATTAGCTGGGCATGGTGGCGCATGCCTGTAGTCCCAGCTACTCGGGAGGCTGAGGCAGAAGGATTGCTTGAGCCAGGAGTTTGAGGTTGCTGTGAGCTTGGCTGATGCCACGGCACGCTACAGCCCGGGCAACAGAGTCAGACTCTGTCTCAAAAAAAAAAAAAAAAAATGTTTGTATATCCATCATGGACTGCTAATTTTGTTAAGGCTTTATTACTTTGTCCCAGATGAAGACAGGAAAAAATAAAAAGTAAGGTTGTATTACTAGCCTAAGCTTCATTTAGTATGAGTCATTTAAAATAAAACATTTTATTTCCTTCCAAGTGTGAACAATTCCACTTTCTTTAGGTTTATGGAAGCTTAAACAATCAGGCATGAAGATTACCTCGGTAAAAAGCTCCCACTAGTGGTCAATACTCTCTCATTTGGTAAAATAAATAAAGTAATTGAATGAAATGTATTCTTTCTTAAAAGAAATTTTTAGCAGGTACTGGATAAAGAGTCACTGCAGATAGGATCAAGTCCAAAATCTTTCATAGCTTTTGTAAGGCTCTTCCCAACCTGGCCTTAGCCCACACCCTTTCAGCCCCATCTCTGGTCACTTTCTGAGAGGCTTTGGACACTTAAGACTGTTTGGCAGTTCCTGAATATGACATTTGCATGCGTCCAGCCTTTCCTTATGCTGCTTTTTCTATCTGGAATCCTCTTTCTTCTAATATTTTATCTTGGTAAACTCTTGATATCCTCCAAGGGCAAGATCATATGCTAGTCCGTCAGTGAAGCCTCTCTGCACCTTTTATGAACATCTGTGGAATTTATGAAGTCAGGTGTGGTACACCTCTCTCTTTTGCTCCACAGAGCATGCCCCAGTCAGAGATCCTTTGTTATTCTATTCATCTTTGTCGCCCCACCCCAAACATCCCAGTGTCCCATTATAGGTATTTGATAAATGCTTAATGACTGAAAGTAGTGACAGTGCTTTGCATAGAGTAAGTACTCAAATATTTGTTAAATGAAGGAAATTATTTAAATTGCTCTTTAGATGTGAAATTCAATAAGAGTGAGAGACATACTTGCAAAAAGTTGCTTTTTCTTATCTCTGTCGAAGTAATTTTTCCACTCCAAGATCTATTGACTGTGTAGAATATTCTCTGAATAACCTGGTTCCCAAGGGAAAACAAAACCAAATAAAAACATTAAATATCTCTATTACTTTATCAAAGCCTATCTTATGAATATGCTTGCAACCAATTTAAGTTTTGTTTTTCTGATTATGTCAAATGTAATTTCTAGTAAAAATTAACGCTGTATTTTAAAATCTACATCTACATATATTTTGAATTTGCCTCTATAATTCTGAGAAGAATAAAAAAATTCTCTGCTCACAAGTCTTCATTTCACAGTTGCCTGCACATCACTTCCTTTGTTCACCTTTCATTTATACAGTGATGCCTGATTCAAATAATACTTATTGGGCTATATGTTTTGGGAGGGCAAATGAGGTGGGAAGTAACCTGCTGGGTTGGCTTAATGATTGACTAATCAGTCAGAAGGATGACTGTCAAGGTGGTATAATTCAAAAGGGCATTATTCTGATTATTACAGCCTTATTCACTGGAGTCTCAAAGACTCCTGTAAACTCAAATACATCTGGGTAATTTATTTCCTGATCTTTATTTGGCTGTGAACACCTTTGTTATTAGCTAGTATTTTAATGAGTTTAATAGAAGTGAAACTCTGGAGAGGACCCTGGGTAGGATGGGGAGAAGAGGAAACAGGAAGCAAACGTGTATGCTGGGGATGTGTGTGCTATGATGGTATAGGAGAGGATCAGAGGAGGAAGACAGACCCTGCAGTCATGGAAGTAGGAGGTCATAGTGCATTCTTAACAATTTTACCTATGATTACTTCTACCCACTCAATTTCCTTTTTTCACCTATTAATATTATTTTTTTTCTCCTAAAAGAAATGGTGGTTGAGAAGAGCAACTTAAGTAGCCATTTTGGTACTTCGACTTTTATTTTGATAGTCTAATAAATCCTGTATCCTTGGTGGTTTTGTCATGGAAAAGTTTAGATCTCTTTTTCGAACTATTTTGGTGCAAGAAGAACAAAGAAGTAAAGACATTTGGACATCCTTCCAAAGAGAAGGCTTAATGAGGTACTAAACCACCATTCTGCTTCTGAATTCTTCAGTGAAGACAGTGATGCTTCGAACTGAATGGGGAAAAATTAGCATCAGGATGAAGGTTTAGATTTCTACTGCCCAGCATTTACCACTGATAACACCATCCGCTATCAGTGCTAACCTTGTCTGACCCCCCAGAATTGAGCCCAAGCTCCACACTCCACAGGAGGCCCCAGGACAGGGACTGGGTTAGAATTCTGCCTTCTGTGCTCCCACTGCCACCTGAGCCCCCTTCAGTCATCGCTGTGGTTACTTCTAAACACTGATGTGCACCTGACCATCACCACTTCCACACACCAGGGGACCAGGTCTTTCCTGACTTGTGTTTTAATATCTGATATGGAGCTTTCTATATATCAGGTGGTCCATAATTGCTTGATAAACTAATGAGGTTTGGAAACTGTAACATTGTGTAATCTTTGTGACAGAGAAATATGAGTTGGTTTTACAGCTAGTTGAACAACTGTATTCGGCGTTTTGCATAGCAGATGGATGCCAACCCAAGACAGGTCTCTAATTAGTATTTCACATAAGTCACTATTTCTTTCTATGATTTATAGATAGAATACATATAAAATGTGCAAAAAACATAAAACAGGAAAGCTTAACTACATTCAAAATGATTGTGAATATGCTACTAATGTAGTAATGTTTAATCTCGAGGAAAAAATAAGACTAGGGTAGTGATATGCTCATGATCTGAATGGCTGACTACTGGGTAGAAGAAGAAACTGACTTGTTCTGTGTTGCACCCGAGGGCAGAATTAGAACCTGCTAGATGGAGATGCCCTTATACTGAAATGCTTCAAAATAGGGAAGTTTCTTAAAATTAGCCTTATGAAATAATATGTTTGTATGAAGGTAAGATTTCTTTTCACCACAGAGTTGACAGGATTCCTGCATTAGGTAGGAGCTGGGGTGCCCAATTTCTCTACTTCCCTCAGACTCTGAGGTTCTTGAGGATAGAGAAAGTGTCTTGCTCAACACTGTGTTCTTAGCACTAGCTTGGCAGAAGTTCATATAAAAATGGGGGGGGGGGTTTAGCATGGAAATTATATATATGAAAAATAAACATTAAGAATTTCATTTATCATAATTTCACTTCCTCTCTCTCAAGTCAATTTTAATACATATTATTACACCAAGTTTTTCTTTGTTGAACATAAATTTATCTTAAATTCTGAGTTTCCTATCTAAATTTTATATTTATATACTCAAATATTTTATATTTATGGAAGTATTGTGTTAAAAATCCTACCACTTTAATCTGTATCCAGTTCTTCTATTTTATTTTTGTCTTCTTTTGTTTCTTTTGACAGAATTTTTAAAATTTGCAGTTTGGCTATTAGGCATTTGATATTTTTAGCCTCTGCTAACCTACTTATCTAATACTATAAAACAATGTACCTGTAGTCCATTTTTCCATAGCCTAAATCTCCTTATTCAGTGGCCCCACTGCATCAGCACATTTGTTGGTTTCCACATCACTGAGTCAGCATTTTAGATAATCAAGGTAGGGCCACCATCTAGTGGTGAAAGCGTATAGCTGCTGGTTCTACATTAATTACAATTGTTATTTTTTGGTCTACCACTTTTAAGTGAATAAAAATTAATCCCCATTTAAAAACGTCAAACAAAACTTAAAAATAAACCATAATGAGAATAGTTGTTTACTACCAGTGAGAGAAATGAAATTTGACAGTCTTTCACCAAGGATCTCTAGTCAACTTGATAGGTTGTATCGTGAGCCGGTTTCCTTTCTTCTTTTTATGTGTGGAATTGGAAGCCTCTAATTCACAAATATAGGTCACCAGAAATGGAAGTAAGCATTTGGTGGCTCTGTCATGTGGTTTTTGATAAGTGAATTAAATGCAGACACAGAAATTACAAAGAATTCTCACTATAGATGACATGACTGCAGAAAAACATACTCAAATGCTGTAAACCTGGCTCTGCCACTTTGCAAGGAGGAGTGAATGGATTCCTAATCCACTCTTTAGTTAACATGGCTCTGAAAAGTATTTTTCAAGGTCTGCTTTAGAAGTTGGACTTTAAATAAAAATGATTTCATTCTCTGTCAAGAAGAAAAGTGTTCAAGGGGGAAGAGTTAATAAGCTCTTACTGATAAGCAGTGTTCACTACAGCTTAGTCATCTTAGGAAATATCAGTACCTTGTCCCCAGCAATTAAAATCCTGGCATTTCAGCCTAAACTGATGGGATTCAGGCCAATCAGGATACTGAATATATGACTAAGACACCATCTGAGCAAGCCACGGAAATATCTTTACTGCCAGCACCAGTGTCATAAAGAAGTATTTTAAATCTCATCACTTATTTTAAAAACTCAAGTGAGGACTTCTTTCCTCAAAAGTCAGCATATGTCAGTTTGGATAAGCAGAGCCTTTTTTATTCACTGGCAATTTCTGCACAGCATGTAAAACTGCAAACGCAAGGGCTATAATTTGCTGGTATTTCTAATTTTCATTTTCATTCAGTACCAAAGGCTTATTTCTTGACTGCTAACTCTTTTGGGAAATAAAAAAGAATATGGACTGACTTTAGGTGCAATCTCTTATTTGGGTAGTGCTGTCCTTCTACAGTACACATAGCTGGTGCTCTGTCTTTCCAGTCTAAAAATAGCTGACAAAATAATTAACTAAATAGTCTTCCTATAACACAGGTTTTCAATGATAAATAGAAAATAAAAGTTGTCTCATTTTTCTTCATCATATATGTATTACACATAAGCTAGTATTTGGGTCACACTTGTGTCAGTGGTACAAACTGAAATGACTGAGTAACTCCAGCATGCAAACATATTATTATAATTGTTCTTCTACATTGTATGCCACTGAGATTATATAACATTCAATAGGGTCATATGATAAAATATTTTTGCTTTTTCTGAGATATTTGTCATTAATTCTGAGGCTGATCTTTGTAAGTTTCTCAGAAATAGTGTGATCTTATGTTTTTGCCAAGAGCAGGGTAGAGAATGATGCCTTGCTAGTTACTTTCACACCTAATAACAAATTAATTTCATACTAGATGGTCTTATTTTGTATTTGTTCTAGAAAAATTCACTGTACTATGAAATAATGCAAAGGTTTCAGTGATTTGCAATGAAACTTGGCCATTATTTGACCAAGTTTTGTAATAGAAAAGGCACTGGGGAGAATAGATAAGCAGTCTGATAAAACTGTATTTCCAGATATTTGTTGCTAAACTTTTTATTTGCACTTTTCATTTTTGGGTGGTAGTATAAGATTATCATGACAGCAGTTATCACTTAGTAAAGACAGATTCCCTTTCTATCTTCCTAACTAGGACTTTTTAGTCTTTATGTTATGATGCTATTTTGAGGTGTCATATTATCATTATTTCATCACAAGTATTTTACACTTTAATGACTTCTGAGTAATAGATTCATTTTTGTGAACTGAGAATAAAGCAGCGTAATACAACAAAGTGTAAATTTAACAAATGTAAACAATAATATACAAATGCCATGAAAATATGATAGTAGAGATAATTAACTATATTCTGTTAATTGACCAGTATAGTTCTTTTTGTTCAACAGCTATTTGTTTATTTATTTATTTTAAAGACGAGGTCTTGCTCTGTCACCCAGGCTGCTGGAGTGCAGTGGCACAATCACACTACTGTATCCTCGAATTCCTGGGCTCAAGCGATCCTCCTGCCTCATCCTCCTGAGTACCTAGGACTACAGGCATGCAAGACCATGCCTAGCTAATTTGTTTATTTGTAGAGATGGGGTCTTGCTATGTTGCCCAGTTGTCTTGAATTCTTGGCCTGAAGTGATCCTCCCACCTTGGCCTCCCAAAGTGCTGGGATTACAGGCGTGAACCACCATGCCCAACCTTGTTCAATGATTATTAATATGATAGAATTTCTTGGAAAATATGAATTATATGTGAACAAAATGGTTTCATGGCTTTCACTCTGAAATCATAAAACTTCTTGGGGACTACTTGCTGGATGACCACAGACCATCATAGGTCCAGGTACTTCAAGAAATACCAAACTAAAAAGCATTCAGAAAGAAAATTTATTTCTCCTTTACTTTTTTGTTCTTTAACAGCTCTACAAATAAGTTAAAATAATAAGTTCCTCTGTAGAGAGCATTTTCTGAACCAGTAGAAGGTTGGACTAGATTATTTCTAAGATCTTTTTCAACTCTTAAGATTCTAAATTATACTGTTAATATGCCTGAGTTTACAGAACAGTCAATAATCAAAACCCAGTAATTCTTTGGAATTGCAGCCAGAGCTAATATAGAATTAAGCATGAATAATTTCATGTATTCACTCAGTTCATGTTTACTGTCTGTCTAATATGTGCCAGGCACTATTCTAGGTACTGGGGATATGCAGTGAAAAATACAAAGACCCTGCTCTCATGGATTTTATATTGAGAGAAGGAGATGGACAATAAACAAAATCTAAGTATCAGATGATAGGAGTTAAGAAGGAAAATAAAGCAGGACAAAGGAATAGAGAGTGTAGGGTGAGGAAACGGGGGCAAAGAAGGATAACGAAGGCAAAACATGATCAGGGAAGGCCTCACTAATAAGGAGATGTCTGAGCAGATATCTGGAGGAAGTAAGGGAGCAACAGTGTGGAAATCTGTAGGAAGAGCACTGCAGGCAAAGGAAAGAGAGAGAATAAAGCACCTGAGGCACAAGTAGATCTGGTCTGCTTATGAGACTTAAGCAGAGTAAGCAGGGGGGAGGGAGGGAGGAGAGAAGATCAGAGAGCAGGGATTATGAGGGTATGGGAGGATTATGGTGAGTCTGGGCAAGGATTTTGGCTTTTATTCTGAGTGAGATGGGAAACTATTTGGAGGGTTTGAGCAGAGGAGTGATATGATCTGACTTATATTTTTAAAGGATAACTCAGTTTGCCTTATGGCGACCAGACTACAGGGCAATGAAGGTGCTAACAGGGAGACCAATTAGAAGTAATCCAAATGACAAATGAGGGTGATTGGCCAGATTGTGGTGGAGGTAATTTAGTACAGTGTTCCATTAACAGGCAAAAATAACTTCTGAGAAAGTCTGAGATGACAGTGACACCTTCTGGCTCAGATAAAATCTTACAAAGTTTAACCCTAACAGAAGAAAGCCAATGTAAAAGCAAAGAATGAAGTCCCTACAGGAGGGACTTCTGTAGTTTGAAAGTATTTTGTAACTCGGCAGAACCTAACACATCCCAACAAACAGTACTCAAAGAAAGAGAAGGTGGTCTTCAAAGGAGACTGCACTGGTTAGCTGAGGGATCTGAGTTAGAGGCAAGGGCCTCCTCCCTTGAATGTGTCTATAAATGGCCCTGGGGCTTGTCTGTAGATGTCCCCAAAGATAATCTGGGAGCTAGGACAGAGAACACATGAAACAGCTGCACTGTACACTGCCGGCCTGTGTGTTCTCACTTGTAATTCATGCCCTGCCTGTGACTGACCAAATGAGGCTGTGCCTGAGAAACAGGAAGTGTGAGCACCTCACAAAACAGGGGATTGTGATTACGTTACTTTAAATTCTTACATGGTTTACTTTCTGATTACACACAAGCTATTTCTCATTATCATTTCCAATTCTAACCTTGTAGTAGAGACACATCTTTTGCTGGGACAGGCTGTCAAAAATTCTTTTCAGTCTTATTTGGAAATACTAAAGATCAACTGGCTATTAACATTCATAACAAAGCAAAAGGTAGACCTCATAAGGCCAGACAGAATGAATATATTACTTTAATTTTGTATACAAGAGACCCCTTTGGGCATAAATGAGAAGGGAAATAGATATAAATAATTCAATTTTATTCACCTTCCTTCCACTTAAAAATAATCATTATAGCCCATGTTACCTTTTGCATAAATATCTGAAATCCTGGACACCAGATGGTGATAAAAAGGTGACTTACAGAGTTATATTAAGAAAAAAGAAGACTAAGCCTACCGTGGTGATGTAGCGGGAGTGGAATTCTGGAGCATCTTTCAGGAACGTAAGACCAGGGTGTGTATCCACCACATCCTGAAAAAGATCAAAACCAAAACTAAATTAACAAACATCCATCAGTTATGCCTACAGAATTACTTCCTGTATAATACATTACCAGTTGAGCAATCCTGCTATTTTATAATATTGAACAATGCACTTAAAATTTAATTCTTTATTAAATTCAAGTTTTAGTACAAGTATACATATGTGTGCTTTTCTGTCTGTATACTTTAATAAAGTTAAATTTTTAATTTAGCTATATTTGGTGATTTGTGACTCAAATATCTTAGAGGTATGCAGTTATAATTCTAACACATAAAGTATATCAGGGAAATTCATCCCACAGATCTTGGTAGAGGTTGCTAAGTGATATTTATACAGAAAAGATGTGACAGACATAAGCCCATGAGAATGATTCTTTTTCTTAACTTCCCGAAACATGAGAAATTTTTGAAAAAAATAGCACATGTAGCCAAGGAGTTTGAAATCTGCCTGTGTTAAGTTGTGTGAGCCAGCTAATGTCCATTAGTTTTTGTCATAATAATTGTGTGTACAAAACTGTTTTCAATTTAGGATTTCATTCATTTCTAAATCTGGTATCTTGTTCTTATTGAAGACTATTAGAATATTAAAACCCTAAAATACTGTTTTTATTTTCTAATTAGATTTTAAAGCACTTTGAATGAGTATAGAGAAACTATTGGAGGTAATTACTGTTAATTAATAACCAGAGGAAGGAGCAATGCCAACATAGATAGCATTATTAATACTGGCTATTAATATTGGCTAGTCATCAATGGATAGACATCGGTTATATCTTTTTTCTTTGTTTCTTCAGAGCAGTTAGCTATACATAACTACCAATATATAGTCTCAAATCAGTGGACCTTACTATTTCTTTAAGTTTTTATTTGGAAATAATTTTAAACTCACAAGAAATATTGTAGAGAAATTTCCTATGCCTTTCTCCCAGCTTCCCATAATGGTAACAACTCACAAACCATTGTATAATTATAAAAACCAGGAAATGAACACTGATACAATACTAAACTACAGACCTTATTCAGATTGCACCAGTTTTTCCTCAATCTCTTGTTCTGTTCCAGGATCCTACACTGCATTTAGTTTTTGCATCTCACTGGTCTCCTCCAATCTGTGGCAGTTCATCAGTCTTTCCTTGTCTTTCATGATTTTGATGCTTTTAATAAGTTCCGGTCAGTTATTCTATAGGATGTCTCTCAATTTGGTTTTGTCTGATGTTTTGTCATGATTATATTAGGGCCACACATTTTTAGCAGGAATATAACAGGAGTGACGTGTGGCCTTTTCAGTGCATACATAATACAGGGGGTATGTGCTATCGATATGTCTTATATCTGGTGATGTTAACTTTGATTACACTTGTTTCAAGTGGTGTCTGCTGTGTACTCCACCGTAAAGTTATCTATTTTCCCTTAATAACTGATAAACATCATGGGGGGAATACTTGAGGACTATGCCAATATTTTATTTCTTCTCAAACTTTTGCCCACTGATTTTTAGCACCTATTGGTGGATCGTGACTGCAACATTTATGTTACAGTTTATCTAATGGTGACTTTATTTCCCCTATTCTGTCTACATTAATTGAAATTCTATAAGTAAGAGCTGTCCCTTCTCTCCCATATATTTATTCAATTTATATCAGGACAGACCCATGGATATTTATTTTATGGGTTGTAATGCTTATACTACCATTATTTATTTTGTTGCTCATAATGATCTAGCTTTGGCCATTAGGAGCTCCTTCAGGTTGGTTCCTGTGTCTTCTTGACATGCCCTTGTGTCCTTTTGCGGGCACTTCCATATTTTCTGGTATCATAAGATGGTCCCAGTTTATCTTGTATTTTCCTTGCCCCATCCCGAGTATCAACCTTTTATTGGAGAATGGTATTTAGAAACCAAATCTATGTGTGACATGTGCCCATTACTACTAGGCCATCTTAGCAGGCAGAACTAGGAAATAGATGTATGTGTACTAATCCATGCACATACACATATCTATATTCTTTCTAAAGCTGGCTGTATATATATATATATATTAAAAACTATATCATCATAGAGATAACTCATTCTAATCTAACACCACAAGGTTCATTCTAGCTTTTCTCCTTTCCTTTGTAACTTCTTTTACTAACAGTGAGAAATTGGGCTCTCATTATCTGCAATATATTCACCTATTTGTTCAATCCTATTATAGTAACAGAATTGCTAACACATACACAAGTGATAAATTTACTAACTAGAGTACAGTAAGTATTTGTGTATAGCTCCTTTTGTCTTTAGTCTTACAGGATACAGTTAAATATTGTTTTCCAATGTTACTTAGCCTAGTTCTTTCCCTTTCTTCCTCCATCCTCCTCTTCAATGTGGCTCATTTCCTTTTTTACTGTTAACATTCTGTTTGGATTTCTTTCCTATACATACTGGTTGACTTTATTTCTTAGAAGGAAAGCATATGAAACACTCCTGTGGTTCTAAGCATCAAATTTATTGTACAATTGACATCTTTACAATATTAAGTCTTCCCACCCACAAACATGATACATCTCTCCATTTACAGAAATCTTATTTAATTTCTCTCAGAAATGTTTTAAAGTTTTCAGTCTATAGGGCTTACATATCTTCTGTCAGATTCATCTCTAAGTATTTCATATTTTTGGGTGGTATCATAAATGATGTTGCTTTTTAAATTTCAATTTCCAATTACTTGTTGCTAGTGTATTAGAAAGACAATTGATTTTTGTATATTGATCACATACTCTATAACCTTGCTAAACTCATTTCTTAAATACAGCTTTAGCAGCATCCTAAAAATATTGATATGTTTTCATTTTCATTCAATTCAAAATATTTCCTAATTTTCCTTTTGATTTCTTCTCTGACCAATGGGTTATTTGGAAGAGTTATTCAGTTACCAAATATTTGGGAATTTTTCAAAGATCTTTTATGATTTCTAATTTAATTCCATTATGGTCAGGGAACAAACTTCATATGACTTGAGAATTTTTAAATTTCTTGAGGTTTGTTTTATGGCTCTGAATATGGTCTATCTTGGTAAATATTCTATGTACACAAAAAAGGAAAGTTGATGGGTTAAGTGTAATATAGATGGCAATTAGTTCAGGTTGGTTGAAGTGTTGTTCAAGTGTTCTATATCCTTATTGATTTTCTGTTTGTTCTATTCAGTATTAAGAGCAGTGTATGGACATCTATAATTGTGTATTTATCCTTGCAGTTCTATCAGATTTTGCTTCATGCACTTTGAAGGTCTATTACTAGGTACATAAACATTTAGAACTGTTATGTACTCTTGATGAACTGATCCCTTTATTATTCCCTAGCAATATTATTTGTTCTAAATACTACTTTGATACTGATATAATCACCCAGCTTTCTTTTTATTGTGGCAGAAAAAGCACATAAAATTCACCCTCCCAACAATTTCCAACAGTACAGTACAATACTGTTAACCACATGCACACTATTGTGCAACAGATCCCCAGAAGCCCTCACTCCATCCTGCATAGACTGAAACTCTATACCCACCAAGCAACAACTTAGTTCCCCCCAAGTCTAAAGCAACCGCCCTATATTTTCTAAGTTTGACTACTTTAGATACCTCACATAATTGGAAATACATACTATTCACCTTTTTGTGACTTGTTTATTTTCCTTTCCATGTCCTTAAGGTTCATATATGTTATAGCATATAACAGGATTTCCTTTTTTTTTTAAGGCTGAATAATATTCCATTGTATATACATAATGTATTGTCTTTGTTTACCTGTCAAATGATGCTTAGGTTGTTTTCTCATGACACTTCATCCTTCCAACACATTGTGTATCACTAACCAGGGAAGCTCAATTGAGTTTCAGTGTTCAGAATTTTTATTGGTGTTTTATTATGTAGGCATAATCGATTGAATCATTGGCCATGTTACTGAATTCAATCTCTAGGCTCCCTCCCCTTGAAGGAGTTGAGGTCGTATCACCTGGCTGAAAGCCCCAACTTTAGTCACAAGGTTAGCCTTTCTGGCATGGCAAGTCCCCATCCTGAAACTATTCAGGGCCCACCATGAAAAACAAAGACATTCCTATGATTTAGGAAATTCCAAGGGTTTAAAGCTCTGTCCTAGGAACCTGGGACAAAGACTTGAAAAATTCTTTATTATAAAACACCCCTTCCTTCCATCTACATGTATGTTAGGCTGCTTGAAGTTGTCACACAGCTCACCAATGATCTTTACACTTCTTTTTTTTATTTTCAACATATTTTTTCTGGTTTCTTGGAACATTTATTATTTAATTTTAACTTCTTATACGTTATATTTGTACTTATCTATGGGTACATGTGAAATTTTGTTACCTACATAGAATGTGTAATGATCAAGTCAGGGTATTTAGGGTATCCATCACCTGAATATTTATTATTTCTATGTGTTGGGTACATTTTAGGTCTTTTCTTCCAGCTATTTTAAAAAATACAATACATTGTTGTAAACTATTGTCACCCTATTCTGCTATCAAACATTAGAACTTATTCCTTCTATTTAACTGTATATTTGTACCCATTAACTGACCTCTCTTCATCCCCGCTCCCATCCATATATTCTTCCCAGTCTCTGGTATCAATCATGCCACTCTTTACCTCCCTATGATTTCCTTTTTTAGCTCCCACATGTGAGTGAGAACATGTGATATTTGTCTTTTTTCACTTAATATAATGACCTCCAGTTCCATCCATGTTGCTGCAAATGACATTCTTTTTTATGGCCAAATAGTATTTCTATTGTGTATATATACATATATCATATATACACACACATATATAGATACAAGATATGTAGATCTATAGATCTATATAATATCCATAAAGATATAGATATCTTTATCCATTCATCTATTGAGGGGAATTTAGGATGATTCCATATCTTTGATATTGTGAATAGTGCTGCAATAAACATGGGAGTATAGGCACCCCTTTGATATTCTGATTTCTTTTTCTTTGGATAAATAAATACCCGTAGTGGGATGGCTAGATCATATGGTAGATCTATTTTTAGTTTTTAGAGAAATTTCCATACTGTTTTCCATAGTGGAAATAATAGTGTCCTAATAATTTACATTCCCACCAACAATGCAGAAGAGTTCCGTTTCTCCAAATCCTCGTTAACATTTGTTATTTTTTGTCTTTTTGGTAATAGCCATTCTAACTGGGGTAAGATGAGATCTCACTGTGGTTTCCCTGATGATAGGTAATGTTGAACATTTTTTCATATATCTGTTGGCCATCTGTATGTCTTCCTTTGAAAAAAGTTTATACACATCTTTTGCCCATTTTATTTATTTATTTTATACTGTTATTATAATACAATATTATTAACTATAATCACCATGTTGTATAATACTCTGAAATTTTCCTTTTTTTCTTGCTTCTCCTTTTTTAAAAAATAGACTTGGTACAGAGAGTGGATGGTGCAGAGACTTTTAATATATCCTCTGCCCCCACACAAGCGTAGTTTCCCTCATTATCAATATCCTCTACTAGAGTGGTACATTTGTCATAATTGAAACCACATTGACATATCATTACCCAAAGTCCACAGTTTACATTAGGGTTCACTCATGGTATTGTATACTCTGTGGGTTTGATAAATGTATACTGATGCGTACCCACCACTATGGCATCACAGAGTAGTTTCACTGCCTTAAAATTTCTCTATGCTTTGCTTATTCATCCTTCCTTCCCTGCTAACCCCTGTCAACCACTCATCTTTTTACTGTCTCCATAGTTTTGCCTTTTCCAGAATGTCACAGAGTTGAAATCATATAACATGTAGCTATGTAGTTTGGAATTAGTTTCTTTTCTTTTCTTTCTTTCTCTTTTTTGGAGTATTTTTTTTTAAAAAACTTTCAAAATATTGGGGGGGTTAAAATTTTTTGTTACATGGATAGCTTTTATAATTCTTTAGTCAGGGCTCTAAGTGTGCCCGTCACCCAAATAGTATTCATTGTACCTGTTAGGTAGGTTTTTACCCCTCTCCTACCCTCTTCTTGATTTCCAATGATTTTTACTTATTTTTGTGCCCATGTGTGCCCATCAATTTGTTCCAAATTATTAGAGAGTACATGTGGTGTTTGTTTTTCCATTCTTGAGATACTTCACCTAGGATAATGGTCTCCAGTTTCATTCAAATTGCTGCAAAAGACATTAATTTACTTCTTTTTGTGGCTTAGTAGTACTCCATGGAATATATATATACCACATTTTCTTTATCCACTCGTGAACTGATGGGCACTTGGGTTGATTCCACATCTTTGCAATTGTGAATTGTACTGCAATAAACATTTGAGTGCAGGTGACTTTTTGATAAAATGACTTCTTTTCTTTTGGGTAGATACCCAGGGGTAGGACTGTTGGATTGAATAGTAGGTCTACTTTTAGGGTTTTTTTTTAATTAATTTTTTTTTATTTCAGAATATTACAGGGGTACAAACATTTATGTTACATATATTGCCTTTGCACCACCCAAGTCAGAGCTACAAGAGTGTCCATCCCCCAGACAGCACACACTGCACCCATTAGGTGTGAATATACCCATCCCCTCCTCTCACCTCCCACCTGCCTGACACCCGATGAATGTTACTTCCATATGTTCACATAAGTGTTGATCAATTAGTACCAATTTGATGGTGCTTGTTTTTCCATTGTTATACTTCACTTAGAAGAATGGGCCCACTTTTAGTTCTCTGAGGAATCTCCATACTGTTTTCCATAGACGTTGTAATAATTTGCAGTCCCACCAACGGTGTATAAGTATTCCTTTCTCTCTGCATCTATATTTTCGGACTTTTTAATAAAAGCCATTCTAACAAGGTTAAGGTAATATCTCATCGTAGTTTTAATTTGTATTCCTTGATGATTAGTGATGTTGAGCATTTTTTCATGTGTTTGTTGGCCATTTGTCTATCTTCTTTTGAAATGCTTCTGTTCATGTCTTTTGTCCACTTTTTAATGAGGTTGTTTGTTTTTTTCTTGCTGATTTGAGTTCTTTGTAGATTCTGGATATTAGCTCTTTATTGGATATATAGTTTACGAATATTTTTTTTCATTCTGTAGGTTTTCTGTTTGCTCTGTTGACTATTACCTTAGCTGTACAGAAGCTTTTTAGTTTAATCGAATCCCATTTACCTATTTTTTTTGTTGCTGTAATTGCCATTGGGGTCTTAGTCACAAATTCTTTGCCTAGGCTAGTATCTAGAAGAGTTTCCCCCACATTTTCTTCTACAATTTTTATGGTTTCATGCCTTACATTTAAGTCTATTATCCATCTTGAATTAATTTTTGTAAGTGGTGAGAGACAGGGGTCCTGTTTCATTCTTCTGCATGTGGCTATTTAATTTTCCCACCACCATTTACTGAATAGGGCTTCTTTTCCCCAGTGTATGTTGTCTGCTTTGTTGAAGATCAGTGGTTGCAGGTAGATGGTTTTATGTTTGGACTCTCTGTTCTGTTGCACTGGTCTATGTCTCTATTTTTGTACCAACACCATGCTGTTTTGATTATTACTGCCTTGTAATATGTTTTGAAGTCAGGCAATGTGAGGCCTCTAGCTTTGTGCTTTCTGCTCAAGATTGCTTTGGCTACTTTGGCTCTTTTGTGGTTCCATATAAATTTAAGGATTGCTTTTTCTATTTCTGTGAAAAGTGACACTGGTATTTTGATAGGGATTGCACTGAATCTGTTGATCACTTTGGGCAGTATAGTCACTTTAGCATTATTAATTCTCCTGATCCATGAGCACTGGATGTCTTTCCATTTGTTTGTGTCCTCTTCAGTTCCTTTCACCAGTGTTTTGTAGTTTTCCTTGTAGAAATCTTTCACCTTCTTGGTTAAATTTATTCCTAAGTATCTTATTTTTTTGTAGCTATTGTACATGGGATTGCCTTTTTTTTTTTTTTTTTTTTTGTGACAGTTTCTTGCTCTGTTGCTTGGCCTAGAGTGCACTGGTGTCATTGTAGCTCACTATAACTTCAAACTCCTGGGTTCGAGCACTCCTCCTGCCTCAGCCTCCCAAGTAGCTGGGACTAC
The DNA here is from genome assembly GCA_963574885.1 of Lepilemur ruficaudatus. Lineage (NCBI taxonomy): Eukaryota > Metazoa > Chordata > Mammalia > Primates > Lepilemuridae > Lepilemur > Lepilemur ruficaudatus. Next base: position 19,849 of record CAUYRT010021517.1, on the reverse strand, counting down.
AGATGCATGCCACGAAGCCTGGCTAATTTTTTTTTTATTTTTCATAGAGACGAGGTCCTGCTTTTGCTCAGGCTGGTCTCAAACTCCTGGCCTCGAGTGATCCTCCCACCTCAGTCTCCTAAAGTGCTAGGATTATAGGCATGAGCCACCATGTCCAGCGGAGATTGCCTTCCTGATTTCTTTTTTGGTTATTTCATTATTGGTATGGAAATGCTACTGATTTTTGTATGTTGATTTTGTATTCTATAACTTTACTGAATTTATCAGTTCTAAGAGTTTGTTTGGTGGAGTTTTTTGGAGGGCGGTTTTCTAAATATAAGATCATGTCATCTGTAAAGAAGGACAATTTGACTTCATCTTTTTCAATTTGGATGCTTTTTATTTCTTTCTCTTGCCTGATTGCTCTGGCTAGGATTTCTAGTACTAGTTGAATACAAGTGGTGAGAATAGGTACTTTGTCTTGTTCCTGTTCTTAGAGGAAAAGGCTTTCAACTTTTTCCCATTTGTTATGATATTAGCTGTGAATTTGTTTGGGCCTTTATTATGTTGAGGTATGTTCCTTCTCTGCCTAGCTTGCTGAGAGTTTTTATTATGAAAGGGTGTTGAATTTTATAAGATGCTTTGTCTGCATCTATTGAGATGACCATATGATTTTTGTCCTTCATTCTGTTGATGTCATGCATCACATTTATTGATTTGTGTACACTGAACCATCCTCACATCCCTGGTAAAAATCCCACTTGATCACAGTGTATTAGATTCTGTTGAATTCAGTTTTCTAGTATTTTGTTGAGGCTTTTTGCATCTATGTGCATCAGGGATAGTGGCCTATAATTTCTTTTTTTATTGTGTGTCTGTCTGGTTTTGGCATCAGGGTAATACTGGCCTCATAAATGAGTTAGGGAAAATTCTCCCCTCTTCAATTTTTGGGAATAGTTTGAAGAGGTATTAGTTTTATTATGTTTGGTAGAATTTGGCAGTGAATCCATCTGGTCCTGAGCTTTTCTTTGTTTGGAGACTTTTATGACTGGTTTAATCTCATTACTCGCTATTGGATCTGTTCAGGTTTTCTATTTCTTCCTGATTCAATTTTGGTAGGTTGTATGTTTCCGGGAATTAATCCATTTCCTCTAGGTTTTCCAGTTTGTTAGCATATAGTTGTTGATAATGGTCTCTGATGATCTGTTGTGTTTCTGTGGTACCAGTTGTAATGTTTCCTTTTTCATTTCTAATTTTGTTTATGTGGGTCTTTTTTTTCCTTGGTTGATCTAGCTAGTTTATCAATTTTATATTTTTGAGGAACCAACTTTTTGTTTTGTTGATTTTTTAAAGTCTCTATTTATCTATTTTAAGTCTGCTCTGATCTTTATTATTTCTTCCTTCTGCTAATTTTTGGTGTATTCTTGCTTTTCTTGTTTCTTGAGGTGCATTCTTATATTATTTATTTGAAATCCTTCTATTTTTTTGATGTAGGTATTTATTGCTATAAGATTCCTTCTTGGCACTGCTTTTGCTGTATCCCACAGGTTTTGGTATGTGGTGTTTCCATTTTCATTTGTTTCAAGAAATGTTTTGATTTCCACCTTAATTTCTTCATTGACCCAATGGTACTTTAGAAGCATGTTGTTTAATTTCCATGTATTTGTATAGTTTCCAAAGTTCTTGGTATTGATTTCTAGTTTTATTCCATTGTGGTCTGAGAAGATACTTAATATAATTTTGATTTTTTAAAATTTGTTGAGACTTGTTTTGTGGCCTAACATATGGTCTATCCTGGAGAATGTTCTATGTGCTCATCAGAAGAATGAGTATTCTGTAGTTGTTCAATAAAATGTTCTGTAAATGTCTATTAGATCCATTTTCTTTAAAGTCCAGTTTAAACCCAATGTTTCTTTGTTTACTTTCTGTCTACATGAACTGTCTAATGCTGAGATTTAGGCATTGAAGGCCCCCGCTATTACTGTATTGGAGTCTATCTCTCTTTACATCTAGTAATATATACTTTATAAATCTGGGTGCTTCAGTGCTGGGTGTATATATATTTAAAATTGTTATATCCTCTTACTGGCTTGATCCTTTATCATCATATCGTGCCCTTCATTGTCTTTTAAAAATTGTTTTTGACTTAAGGTCTGTTTAATCTGACATAATAAATATAGTTACTCTTGTTCACTTTTGGTTTCCATTTGTGTGAAATACCTTTTTCCATCCCTTTACTTTCAGTCAATATGTCTTTATAGGTAAAGAGCATTTCTTGCAGACAGCATGTAATTGGATCATTTAAAAAAAAATCCACGTAGCCAGTCTGTATCTTTTAAGTGGAGAATTTATTCCATTTATATTCATGGTTACTACTGATATGTGAGGTTTTTCCCCCTCTCATATTGTTAATTGTTTTCTGATTGTTTTGTACAGTCTTTGTTCCCTTCTGTCTTATTGTTTGTCACTGTGGTTTGAAGGTTTTCTTTAGTGGTATCATTTGAATCCTTTGTCTTCCTCACTTGTGTTTGTTTTACTAGTGAGATTTAAACTTTTGTGCATTTTCTTGATGATACATGTCATCCTTTCACTTCTAGGTTTAGGACTCTACTGAGCATTTCTTTTAGGGCAAGTCTAGGGTGTTGAATTTCCTCAGCTTTTGCTTGTCTGGGAAAGGCTTTTTTCAAGCAATTAGGGAGTGGGGGATTCATACCCATAAGTATAATCTACCAGCTTGGAGATTAAGCTGGGGACCAAACTCACTACATGCCATTGGGAAGAGGTGAAGACAACAGGTCAGAGGTAACCCAAGAGGTTCAACAAACCTGGTAAAATACCCCAAGGGCAACTAAGGACCAGCACTTCTCTCCCTGGCACGGTCAGGGATCGATCTTTGGGGACTTGGAGACAGGGCCATAAGCCAGCCCTAGCTCTTGATTAAGAAGCCAGATTAGAAGGAATTAGTGAAAGGACTCCAGAAACATGAAAAATCAGAGCCAAAGGACACCCCCAAAAGAAATCAATAACTCTTCACCAATGGATACCAACCTAAATGAAATGGTTAAAATGACAGATGAAGAATTCAGAATACGGATTTTAAGAAAGCTCAATGAAATACAAGAAAAAATAGAAATCAACACAAAGAAACCACAGAAACAATGCAGGAAATGAATGAAAAATTCTCTGAAGAAATCGAAGTATTAAAGAAAAACCAAAAAGAAACCCTGGAAATGAAAAATTCATTTAAGGAATTACAAAACACAGTGGAAAGCCTTAAGAATAGGCTAGATCAGGCTGAAGAAAAGAATATCAGAGCTTGAAAATAACACCCATGAGCTACACAAATCAGTCAAAGAGAAAGAGCAGAGAAATAAGAGGAACAAACAAAGCCTACAAGAAACAGGGGATTACATAAAGAGGCCAAACGTAAGACTCATAGGCATCCCGCAGGGTGAAGAAGAAAACACACAAGGGTTGGATAATTTATTTGAGGGAATAATTGAGGAAAATTTCTCTGGCCTATCTAGAAATCCAGATATCCAGGTACAAGAGGCACACAGGACTCCTGGAAGATTCATTGTGAAGATGCAGTCATTACGACACATAGTCATCAGGCTGGCCAAAGTAAACATGAAAGAGGCACTCCTATGCAGTAAGGGGAAAACAGCAGGTAACCTACAAAGGAAAACCTACCGGACTAACTGCAAACTTCTCAACTGAAACCTTATAAGCCAGAAGGGACTGGGGACCCATCCACAGTCTTCTAAAACAGAATAACGGCCAGCCTAGAATTCTGTATCCTGAAAAACTAAGTTTCTTATATGAGGGAGAAATAAAGACTTTCCCAGACAAGAAATTGCTGAGGGAATTTGTCAAGACCAGACCCGCCCTACAGGAAGTACTCAGACCTGCATTATACACTTATCAGCACAACAGACACTCACCAGTGTAAAATCATCCAAAAGCTAAAGTTCAGAGCCCAGATATCTCAAGAGGTAAAACAAAACAATAAGAATCTATCCAACAATATGAACAGAAATCTACCCCAAATATCAATTTTTCCAATAAATGTGAATGGCTTGAACTCCCCAATGAAGAGACACAGGCTGGCTGAATGGATAAAAAAATACAAGCCAAGTATCTGCTGTCTCCAGGAAACACATCTAACCCACAAGGACTCATTCAGACTCAAGGTAAAGAAATGGAAAACAATATTCCATGAAAATGGAAACCAAAAGAAAGCTGGCGTAGCCCTACTCATATCAGGTAACATAGACTTCAAATCAACAAAAGTAAAGAAAGACAAAGATGGTCACTATATAATGGTGAAGGGAACAATTCAACAAGAAGACTTAACAATCCTAAATATTTATGCACTGAACGCAGGAGCACCCAAATACATAAAGCAAATCCTACTTGATCTAAACAATATGATAAACAGCAATGCCATAATTGCTAGGGACTTCCTCATCCTACTGACCGAACTAGACAAATCATCCAAGCAGAAAGTAAGCAAAGAAACAATGGACTTAAACAGAACTCTAGAACAAATGGGCCTAATAGACATTTACAGAACATTCTACCCCCAAAATACTGAATATATATTCTTCTCATCAGCTTATGGAACTTTCTCTAAAACTGATCACATCCTAGGCCACAAAACAGGTCTCAACAAATTTAAAAAAATAGAAATTATATCACGTATCTTCTCAGACCAAAGTGGAATAAAATTAGAAATAATTCCAACAGAAACACTCATCTCTATACAAAGTTGTGGAAACTAAACAACCTATTGCTAAAAGATAACTGGGTCAAGGAGGAGATAAAGATGGAAATCAAAAGATTATTTGAACTAAATGATAATGGGGACACAGGTTATCAAATTCTGCAAAAGCAGTCCTGAGAGGAAAACTCCACCTTAAATGCCCACATCCAAAAAATAGAAAGATCACAAATAATCTAATGAATTGTCTCAAGGAACTGGAAAAGGAAGAGCAAATCAATCCTAAACCCAGCAGAAGAAAAGAAATAACCAAGATCAGAGCACAACTAAACGAAATTGAGAACAAAAGAACTATACAGACAAGATTAACAAAACAGTAAGTTGGTTCTGTGAAAAGATAAACAAAACTGACAGGCCTCTTGCTAGATTAACCAGAAGCAGAAAGGAAAGAACTTTAATAAACTCAACCTGAAATGAAAAAAGGAGAAATCACAACTGATATCACAGAAATACAAAACATTGTCTTTGAATATTATAAAAAACTCTATGCACATAAACTTGAAAATGTGGAGGAAATAGACAAATTCTTGGAAACACACAACCTCTCTAGATTCAACCAGGAAGAAATAGAACCCCTGAACAAGCCAATATCAAGCACTGAAATTGAAGCATCAATAAAAAATCTTCTAACAAAAAAATGTTCTGGACCAGACAGTCTCATACCCAAATTTTACCAAACCTACAAAGAAGAACTGGTACCTACACTGCAGAAATTATTTCATAACACTGAGAAAGAAGGGATCCTCCCCAATGCATTTTATGAAGCCAATATCAACTTGATACCAAAGCCAGGAAAAGACACAACAAAAAAAGAAAACTACAGACCAATTATCAGTTATGAATATAGATGCAAAAATTCTTAATAAAATCTTAGCAAATCAAATTCAACTGCACATCAAAAAAATAATTCACCGCAACCAAGTGGGCTTCATCCCAGAGACACAAGGATGGTTCAACATATGCAAATCTATAAATGTAATTCACCACATAAATCGAAGCAAAAAGAAAGATGATATGATCAATAGACACAGAAAAATCATTTGAAAAAATTCAGCACCCTTTTATGATAAGAACTCTTATCAAAGCAGGCATAAACACCTATGAAAGGTTTTGACATACCTCAAAATTATTAAAGCCGTATGTGACAAACCCCAGCCAGCATCATAGTGAATGGGGAAAAACTGAAAGCATTCCCACTTAGAACTGGAACCAGACAAGGTTGCCCACCACCATCACTTCTATTTAAACATAGTGCTGGAAGTCCTACCTAGCCAGAGCAATCAGACAAGGAAATCAAGAGTATCCAAATGGGGGAAAGAAGAGGTCAAACTATTGCTCTTTACCAACGATATAATCTTGTATCTAGAAAATCCTGAAGATTCAACCATGAGACTCCTGGAATTGATGAATAAATTCAGCAAAGTCTCAGCTACAAAATCAATGTACACAAATCAGTAGCTTTCATATACAACAATAGCAGTCAAGCTGAGAATCAAATCAAAGATGCATGACCTTTCACAATAGCAACAAAGAAAATAAAATACCTAGTAATATATTTAACTAAGGAGGTGAAATACTTCTACAGGGATTACTATGAAACGCTGAGGAAAGAAATTGCAGAGGATGTAAACAGACAGAAAAACATATCATACTCATGGATAGGCAGAATCAACACTGTTAAAATGTCTATACTACTCAAAGTGATTTACAGATTCAATGAATTCCCCATTAAAATACCAACTTTATTTTCTGCAGACCCAGAAAAACTAGTTCTATACTTTATATGGAACCAGAAAAGACCCCAAATAGCTAATATAACCTTACATAATAAGGACAAATTGGGAGGCATAACTTTACCAGACTTGAAGCTATACTACAAGGCTATAGTAACCAAAACAGCATAGTACTGGCACAAAAACAGAGACAGTGATCTATGGATCAGAACCCAGAACCCAGATATGAATCCATTCTCATATTGCCATCTGATCTTAGACAATGCAGACAAAAATGTACACTGGGGTAAAGAATCTTTATTCAATAAACAGTGCTGGGAAAATTGGATAGTCACATGTAGAAGGCTGAAACAGTATCCGTACCTCTCACTACTCACAAAAATTAATTCATGATGGATAACAGACTTAAACCTAAGGCATGAAACTATAAGAATTCTAGAAGAAAATGTTGGGAAAACTCCTATAGACATTGGCCTAGGCAAAGAATTTATGAAGAAGATTCCAAAGGCAGTCACAGCAAAAACAAAAATAAATAAATGGGACCTGATCAAATTAAAAAGCTTCTGCACAGCCAAGGACACAGTCAATAGAGCAAATAGACTACCTCCAGAAAGGAAGAAAATATTTGCATGCTATACATCCAATAAAGGGCTGACAACCAGAATCTACAAAGAATTCAAGCAAATCAGCAAGAAACAAATCAAACAACCCCATTAAAAAGTGGGCAAAGGACATGAACAGAAACTTTTCCAAAGAATATAGACTAATAGCCAACAGACATGAAAAAATGCTCAACATCTCTAATCATTGGGGAAATGCAAATCAAAACCACAATGAGATATCACCTAACTCCAGTGAGAATGGCTTTTATCAAAAAGTCTGAAAACAACAGATGCTGGTAAGGATGCAGAGAGAAAGGAACACTTACACATTGTTGTGGGACTGCAAACTAGTACAACCTCTATGGAAAGTAGTATGGAGATACCTCAAAGAACTAAATGTAGACCTATCGTTTTATCCAGCAATCCCACTACTAGTATTTACCCAAAGGTAAAAAAGACATTTTAGAAAAAGACACTTGCACTCAAATGTTTATAGCAGCACAATTCACAATCACAATGATGTGGAAACAACTCAAGTGCTTATTACTACATGAGTGGATAAATAAAATGTGGTATATGTGTACCATGGAGCACTACTCAGCCATAAAAAATGGTGATCCAGTATCTTTTGTAATAACCTGGATGAAACTGGAGGCCATTCTTCAAAGTGAAGTATCACAAAAATGGAAACACAAACACCAGATGTACTCAATACTAAACTGGAACTAATCAATAAATACTTAGGTGTACATAGGGAAGTAAAACTCAACGGAAATCAATTAGGTGGGAAGGGAGAGGAGCGGATGGGTAAATTCACACCTAACGGGTACAATGCACACTAACTGGGTGAAGGGTACACTTATAACTTTAACTCAAACTGTACAAAAGCAAATTATGTAAACAAAATGTGTGTACCCCTATAATATTCTGAAATAAAAATAAAAGAAACATTCTAACCTACCCAATCCATCTTTAGCCCCACTTCTTTCTAATCATTTATACTTTAAGGTGTTTTGCTGATTACCTCTATAGTTAAACAAAAATTTGATTAAAACATAATTAAAAATATAATTTCTTTGTTGCCTTATTAACTTTAGAAAATATCAATTGATTCTTTGCTAGGATAGATGAGGATTTAGCTCATTTATACTGTCCCACTTTACTCCTCTATCTCCGTATTTGAGATTATGATGTTTAGTTCTTCCGTTATCTTTGTAAACTACAAATAATATATTTACACATCTAGTTCCTTGATTTTCCTTCACATAGTATGAAGATAATAGCATCCCTATCCTATTTTCTCTTCTCCCTCTCTTTCCCCTTCACATTTTGTTAGCAACATTTGACTTCTATGTTGTGGTGGTTGTTTACATATTGTTCTATAACCACAATAGAGTTTTCTATAGTTTATCCATAAGGTGATTTTAGATGTTATAAACTAAAATGTTTTATGATATTTTGACTATATACATACTGTTACATGCTAGTTTAAGCAATCTACAAGGAATGAATTTCATTTCTTTTGTGTCCAGCATCATGTTCCTCGGGGCATTCAAAGGAGAACGTTCTGGGCATTCAGATTAGAAACTCTTTTCTAACTTTCCATCAGCTGTTTATAATCATGCCATATTTTAGTTTGCTTCATGTTTAGATCACAAGTTTCTTACACAGTTTTTTCATTTTTTATGGAGTTTCTAATTTTTTAAGAACTTGTTGATATATCATACCCTTCAGTGTCCTTATTCTCAAATATAACTATATTGCATGGAGTTGCTCCTTGCCTCCCTTCTCCCCCTTTATGGAGAACAACTGCCCTGAGAAATCCTACCAACCTTCTTCTCTCTTCTGGATTGGATGCTCTTCAGTTATTATCCTGGGACTGAGCTTAATTGCTTCTTCGGATTGAATCCTCTGTATCCTGGATCTCATGCATTCCTCTTTCTTGCTTTCCTGGTTTACTTATTTTGCTGCAGTATATATTCAAGTAATTCCCTAAGAAATAAGGAGTTAACTTATAAAGGAGATAAACTTTCTGAGACTGTGAATGTCCAGGAATACCTTTATTCTAATCTTCTTCTTCTTCTTCTTCTTCTTCTTTTTTTTTTTAACCCTGCTTAGCCTACAAGATGTGGAGTGTATATTCTAATCTTGATAGCTTGGCAGTATATAGAAATCTAAGTTCAAATCCATTTTCCCTGAGTTGCCAATGAGAATCTAATACCATCTTAATTCTTATTGCTGTTAAGGTGACCTGGTTTTCCTGTCTAGATATTTTAGTATCTTCTATTCATCCCTATTTTTCTAAAACTTCAAAAAGACATGTTTATGAATGAGTCTTTTAAAAATTCATTGTAGTTGGCACTCTGGATCTTTTCAATCAAAGGACTTGTATCCTTTAGTTTTGTAATATTCCTCCTCCCCTCCCTCCCTCCCTCCCTCCCTTCCTTCCCTCCTTTTTAGAGCCAACATCTCCCTCTGTAGCCCAGGTTGCAGCATACTGGTGCAATCATAGCTCACTGCAATCTCGAACTCCTGGGCTCAAGTGATCCCCCTGCCTCAGCCTCCTGAGTAGCCAGGAATAGAGGTGTGCACCACCATGTCTAGCTAATTTTTAAATTTTTTGTAGAGATGGAGGTCTTGCTGTATTGCCCAGGCTGGTCTCAAACTCCTGGCTTCAAGTAATCCTCCTGCCTTGGCCTCCCAAAACGCTGGGATTACAGACATGAGCCACTGCACCTGGCTGATTCTGTATTATCTTCTTTGAGGATTTTATTCTCTCCATTTTCCCTTTCTTTCTTCCCCAGACTCCATTTAGTTACATGGTGAAATTCCTGTTGGCTTTCTATGTCCCTTATCTTTCTCTCTCTCTTTTTCTCTCTGAGAGATACCCTCAAATTCAGTTTCTAGGCTATATGCTGACTTTTAAAATTTTGGTACTTAAATTTTAAAATTCTAACAGCCTTCTGTGTCAGCATTCTGTTTTCATAACAGTTTATGCTTGTTTATTTTTTGTTTTTTTCAAACATTTATTTAAATTCACAAATAAAAATTGTACATATTTATTATGTGCAACATGTTTTAAAGTATGTATACTCCGTGGAAGAGCTAACTCAAGCTAATTAACACATGTATTATCTCATATACTTATCTTTTTTGTGGTGAGAACACTTAAAATCTACTTTCTTAATAATTTTCAAGGCCAGGCACAGTGGCTCACACCAGTAATCCTAGCACTCTGGGAGGCTGAGCCAGGAGGATTGCTTGGGATCAGGAGTTCGAGACCAGCCTAAGCAAGAGTGAGACCCTGTTTCTACTAAAAATAGGAAAAATTAGCTGGGTGTGATGCACGTCTGTAGTTCCAGCTACTCGGGAGGCTGAGGCAGAAGGATTGCTTGAGCCCAGGAGTTTGAGGTTGCCGTGAGCTAGGCTGATGCCACGGCACTCCAGCCTTGGCAACAGAGTAAGACTCTGTTTCAGGGAAAATAAAATTTTTTTTTTCAGCAACAGAATACATTGTTACTAACTATAGTCACTATGTTGTACAATAGATCTCATGAACTTATTCTTCCTATCTAACTGAAATTTTGTATCCATTAACCAATAGCCTCCCAGCACCTGCTAACCACCATTTTACTTTCTACTTCTATGAATTCACCTTTTTTTTTACATTTAAGTGTGAGATCATGTAGTATTTGCCTTTCTATGCCTGGCTCACTTTACTTAACATAATGTCCCTCAGTTTCATCCATGTTGTTGCAAATGACAAAATTTCCTTCCTTTTTAAAGCTGAATAGTATTTCATTGTGCATATATACCACATTTTCTTTATATTTTCATCCACTGATGGATATTTAGGTTGATTACAGATCTTGGCTATTGTGAATAATGCTACAATGAACATGGAACTGCAGATATCCCTGTGACATACTGACTTCATTTCCCTTGGATATATACTCACAGTGAGATTGCTGGATCATATGGTAGTTCTATTTTTAATTTCTTGAGGATCCTCCAAACTGTTTTCCATCATGGTTGTACTAATTTACAATCTCACCAACAGCATGCAAGGATTCCCTTTTCTCTACATCCTTTCCAACACTTGTCATCTTTCATCTTTTTCATAACAATCATTCTATCAGGTATAAGGTGATATCTCATTGTGGTTTTAATTTTCATTTCTCTGATGATTAGTGATTTGGAGCATTTTTCATATACCTGTTGGCCAGTTGTATGTCATCTTTTGAGAAATGTCTATTCATATTCTTTGCCCATTTTAAAATCATATTGTTTCCTTGCTATTGATTGAGTTCCTGATAAATTTTGGATATTAACCCCTTACCAGATGTATGGTTTGCAAATATTTTCTACTATTCTGTAGTTTTTCTCTTTACTCTGTTGATTATTTCCTTGGTTATGCAAAAGCTTTTTAGTTTGATGTAATCTAATTTGTCTATTTTTGCTTTTGTTGCCCGTGCTTTTGAGTTCATATCCAAAAAATCAATGCTCAGACCAATGTCAAGAAGCTTTCTTTACTCCTTCAGTAGTTTTACAGTTTAAGGTCTTACATTTAAGCCTTTAATCCATTTTGAGTTGATTTTTATATATGGAGTAAGATAAAGATTATTCTTATTTCATGGGTTATTTTATATAATCTTTCTTAATATAGTAATTCTTTATGTTTCAAAAAGAATATTTTTTAGAACAGTTTTAGATTTACAAAAAACATTTGAGAAAATGGTACTGAGAGTTCCCATATGCGCTGTACCCAGTTTCCCCTATTATTGACATCTTACATTTACTGTATGGTATACTTGTTCTGAATAAACCAATATTGATACATTATTATTAAAGTCTATGTTTTATTCACATTTTCTTAGTTTTTCCTAATGTCTTTTTTCTGTTCCAGGATTCCCATCTAAGATGCCACATTCCATTTAGTTGTCATGTCTCCTTTGACTGCTTTTGGCTATGGACAGTTTCTTACACTTTCCTTCTTTTTGCTGACCTTGACAGTTTTGATAAGTACTGGTCAGATACTGTGCAGCATGTGCCTTTACTAAAATCTATCTGATGTTTTTCTCATGATTAGACTGGGTTTATGGATTTTTTTGGAGACAGACTGCAGAGGTAACATGCTATTGTATCATAGGGTACATATCATCAGCATGATTTATGACTGTTGATGTTGACTTTGATCACCAGACTGAGGCAGTGTCTGTCAGGTTCCTCCACTGTACAGTCACTCCCCTGGTCTCCTAGACATCACTATGTACAGATGCTCTACTGTTAAGGAATGGAGAGTTATAATCCCCTCCTTGGGGATGCAGTATTTATTAAATTATTTGGAATTCTTCTGCACAGATTTGCCTCTTTTCCCATTCAATCCTTTATTTATATCAGTATGTGTAATTAATTTTTAAAAATTCTCATCTCTTCTGTTTCCTGAATTTGTTTTTTTTTTTTTCCCTAGGTCAGTTTTTATGTGTGGTTTTTTTTTTTTTTAGCAACAAGGGCAAGAGCAGACCTTGTGTTTTTTCTTTTCTTTTTTTTTTTTTTTGTGTTTTTTTTTTGTGTGTGTGTGTTTTCTTAACTTTGATTTTTCTCTTTTATGGTCATGGTTTTCCTCATTACCTGGTTGTCCATTTATATTTAAGAAGGACAAGGTAGTTGATATAATTTTCCTCTGGTGAAATATAAGTAGGTCTATTTTTCAATAGGTATCTTTCTTGAGTGCCAAGTCTGCTTGGGAGTTGTTTGCATTTAGATTGGGTGTGATGACTGGCGGGCATTGTTTTAGAGTAAACTGGTGGGACCTCCATGACTCACCCCACAATTGCCAAAATACAAAGAAATAAGGAGAGCTTTAATCTGTAATTGTCACATTAGAATCCTGAGCGTGCTTTATCATTTTTGTTAGTTTATGCTTGTAAGTAAATGTCAGGCTGCATTTACCAGGAAAGGAGTCAATTGTTCTGTACACCAACCTTCAACGAATCCCCTTCTCTAACACTTCTCATCAGATTCACCAATCCTGAGTTTAGAGCCACTCTGGAACTCTGATGAGCAGAGAAGCTCACTTCACTACAGCCCACACACAGCTCCTCATTCTGGTTTGGAGTTTCCTTAACCTGTTTCTGTTCACTTTCTATCTTCAAGAAATATGATTAAATCTCCTGTTTCTCTACCATTCTATCCATTTCCATAGCTTTATTACTTTTTAATTTCTAATACTTTAACTTCAGAAGAATTTGGGAAAGAATGAGAGGAAAGTGTGTCAGTTTGTCATCTTTTACTAGAAGACTCCACAAGTCTACATCTTAAATAAAAATAAAATTTCTCCTTAGCTTTAAGGGAAGTATAAATGTCCATTAACTCATAATTATGGTTTTGTTGTTGTCTGCCTGCAGTTCTCTTAGTATAAATTTAATTTACTTTCCTATCAAAGTTTATATTAAAGCTCTGATAAAACTGAGAATTGCATCTCTCAGGGTAGGGTCCTGGCAAGAAAAAGAATTCACCATATGAAACTTTCATGAAACGACTACATGTAGAGTTGTGGGCAGGGTTAAGGGAGCAAACAAGGGAATGGTGAGACACCCAGGGCGGGCTAGCAACAGGAGGATACTGTTACAATCCTTAGGGCCAAAGGAACAAGGGGAGGAGGAGAGTTACGGGAGCCTAGCAGGCCCCACAACCATGGAGAAGAGGCTGTCCAGCAGAAGCTGTATTATAAAGAGGTATAGTTACTGTGCTGGGGCAGAGATTGGGGAAGAATTGCCAACTTCCTTCTCTGCTGCCCTTCCATATACTGGCAATGCTTCCCATTGGCTAGACTCAACCAGAAGCTAGTCAGTTAGAGAGCCCAAAACATGCAATTTGCAGGGTCAGAGCAGGGAAAAGAATGGACTGAGGGAGTGAGGATGGGGAGCATTTAAAGAACCTACTGTTTTATTACCAATATAGTTCCGACATTGAATATTTGAGATTTTACAAACATAAATAGGAATGTTTAATGTTGGATATCATTAGGTATAATTGTTTTGATTAAATGCAAAGAACTATTAATAATCCCCATTCTCATGAGTATTTTTTTGAGGAAAACAAAACCAAGCAGCAAATAAGTCTAAGGATCATCAAAACCATCATGTCAATTCAGACAAGCCTCAAAGCCCTGAATGTAAAATAAAATCAGAACCAAGCTTCATATTTTAAACACGGAAAATTATTACTATAATTAAAAAATCTATGCCATATGATGTTAGAAGTCAGACCAGCAGTTACCCTTGGCTGGCAGTGCCTGGGATGGAGTGGGAGGGACTTCGGGGGTACTGGTAATGTTGTTTCTTGATCTGCGTGCTACTTACACAGATGTGCCCACATTGTGAAAATTCATTGAATAGTACACTTGTGATTTGGGTGATTTTTGTGTAAGCGTATTTCAGCAAAAATCTTTAAAAAAATGATGGCATCCATTAATACAACTTAAAAAAAAAAACCTAACTATGTCAATGTATTTTTATGCCTTTCTTTAGGCACCCTTACTAACAGCCAACAAGGACTTACTGGAACAGCTAAAGCAATGATGTATATTTAACAGAAATGAAAGGCAGATCTTAGCTTCAAAAAACTTGTGATCTGCTTAGGAAAACCAAATATTTAGACTTGAAATTAAGAATATTAATAGTATCTCAGGCTGTGAAGAATGCTATAGTAAAAACAGATCCAGTACTGATATATAACTGATTCTCACAGGAAGGCCTAGATGGAAACACTCCTTAAGTGGGCTCTTTCTGTTGGAGATCTCTTTCTCTTTAACCTTAACAAAGGTCAACTAGACCAAATACTTGTGGACCCTGCACTGAAACCTACAACAAATACAGTGCCACAAAAGCTATGAAGATTTCTAAGCCTCTTCTCTTCTCTGCCCTGAAGTGGTAAGTAGGAAGCCCACACCTACTGGGAAGGGAAGTAGACAACACAGGGAAGGAGATTTAAGCGCAGAGACAGGGAAGCATAAAGGAACATGAGAGGAGGAGGATTTCTGCAGATTAGACGAACTCTTTGTGTCACAATAAAGAGAAGTTTGTGGGTGCCAAGAGCAAAGAGATGTTGCTGCCTGGCAACACCCCCAGGGAGGCAGCTAAAACCTCAGGAGAAAATACATGTGCATACATCTAGGAAGATGCGCTATGGGTATCTTCACCAAAAGTTCTGGGGCCTGACGTATGGCACAGAAAAAGCAAAAACCTCTGGATCTGAGGTGATCTTCTAACCAAGGATGACTGATATCTCAGGAGTAACTCCCAACCCTCATGCTTTGGTACTGTATAAAACTTCAACTGTGGCATAGCTCCAGGATGAAGAAACCTCAGGTAGATCTGAGATAATATAGTACTGTTGTTTCATTTCTCTGGTTACACCAGTGAAAGCTGCTTCATATAAGTGCGTTTTTTGGGTAAGTTAATATAGAATCTGTGCTACTTATATAAATTATCAATCTCAGCTGAAATCTGGTAATAGGATTGGGGACTACTGCCCTTATCCTGAATTACTTCCAGACTGCAGTGCTTTTAGAGTTCTTATGCCTCTTGTTTTCCTTACTCTCTTGACTACCTTTGTAGTCTTGCAGATCTTAGTGTGCTTGATTCTAATTATCCTCTCTCCCTTCTTCCCATTCTAATTTTCTGTTTGAACTATGTCTTGGGTTGAAAAATCAGAAAACCAAGTATTTTAAAACTGTTCTTAAATCAAGAGTCAAGAGGCACTGAGTGAAAAACAAACACCAGGGTTCATGAGGGCAACTCTGATTACACCATGGCCTTTTCTTACTTTCTACCAGGTTCTTACCTATGTTCTGTGTGAGCCATTTTCAAGTTATTTTCTTGAATTCTAAAGTTTCAGAAGGTGCTTTAGTGATTGCCGTGAGTGGACAAGAAGGAGGTTGAGCAGCCCTTCTCCCCTGCCACAATGGGAATAACCCTGTTTTACGTATTTTCTACTCTGGGTTTATTTTAGATTTCATTTAACGAAATGATTTTACTGCTAAAACAAGTTTGGAAACCACTCTTCTAGAAATCTGACCCCTAGATTTGTGTAGCTTAATTGACTATATGTTATAGTTGCAAAAATTTTTAAAAACCTCTGAAACTCCAAAAATAGAACCTATTTTGAAAAGGAAATGAAAATTACCTGAAGTAAAGGGATGAAATCCTCCTGTTCTAGAGAGCTGCAGCTGGGCTTTGCTAGAAGACAGATGAATTTAGAGGCATCATCATGATGGTTATTCAGCAATCTATAAAAGAAACAAGTGCTTAGGAAGACTGGCTCCTCTGAACAAACAATAACTACAAGATCAATAGTTGGTAATTTCAGTCAGACCTGAAGTCCATTTAGATAAAAAACCAAGTAAGGGGATTATATAATCAAAGGGTGTTGTAGAATGGTGAGTTGTCTATGATATAAGGTTGGATGAGTGCTGAAGCCTCTTAGGACCCTCTTCGCTTCTAATGGTCTCAGCATGAAGTAACAAGGCCCTGGACTTGATGGTATTATGGAATGTAAAGAAAGGAACAGTTGTTTAAAACATTTTGAGGAAAACTCCTCAGTGCTCCAGTATTCATATCCTGTATTCCAAGCACCTACTGGTAGGTAAATATTAAGCTAGAAACTTGTGAGTCATCATGGACTGCCCCCTCCTTTCACTCCCAAGGCCTATGAACTACCACATCCTTTCATTTCTACCAAATTTGCCCCTTTCTGTCTTTATTGCCAGTATCCACACTCAGGCTCTCACTGTTTCTTGCTTGATGTTTCTGAAAAACATACCTGGGTCATGTCACTGTCCAAGTTAAAATTCTTTTTTGGAGTAGGCTAAAGTCCAAGCTCTTGACTTGACATAAAGGGTCTTCAGGATCTGATCCTACCAGCTCATGTCCCCTTCCATTACCATTTCTGCATTTGTAGTTGCCCAAATGTTCCATGTACTCCCACACCAGGCATTTGTACATGCTCCCCTCCTTACTGCCACACCCTTCTTTCCTACTTCACTTTCCAGGGAATCTCACTTGGCCTCCTGTGTCCTTCCATTGCACCCTGCGCTGCTTTGTTCTGTCATAGCTGTTCTACAGTAGTATAGTCTTATTGGTGTAACTCTTTCACTAGACTCTAAGCTCCTTACAGGGCATAAAACTGTGTCTTATCTTGTTTGTATCCCAGCATCCTCAAGGCCAGACACAAATTAGCATTTGATAAATGATTAAGAAAGAAAAACAAGAAAATGTTTGTGATCTAACAGACATAGATTTGTTATATCTGTTAACAGTCAGTTGAGATACACATACTTATCTGACTTCACTTGTGATTATTAGAGGTATGGTATGATTTTTATGTTTATTCTCCTTATCATTCTTTAATATGCTCAAGGCCCCTGAAGTTAAATAAATACATGTTTCAGAAGAAGATTAGTGCAATAGGAACTAATAGGAGCCATCTCTCAGGATCAGAAAATGGGTGGGATGATCACAGCAGAAAGGCAGTGAAGTCTTTGAAAAAGGAGCACTTTTATTAAAAAAAAGTATACCACCTCTAAATAAAAACAGCGGATATATGACAAATGAGACCTACTCTGAGAGGACAAAGTCAAAGGATGCCTTTTGCTATGAAATAGAAAGTAAAGGTGAATTACGATTTTTCTGCCAATGCTCATGGCTGATAAACGCTATTGGCTTTTGGGTGGTATGAAGGGATTAGAAGACATTTGTAAGATGAATCTGCTGTTATATGTTGATTTTAAATAATAAAATAACAATACTACTACTACTACTTGTAATAGGTGAATAAAGAAGAATGAAGGCAAGCATAGCTATTCTAAACTGGTATCTTCCAGAGCTTTTAAGACAAAATATTGCTTCATTAATGGACAAATGACATATTCGATATGAAAAGGTAAAAGAAAAGAAAGCATAATAAAGCTGAAGCAATATTACTGACTCCATGTGAGAGGAGTTCTGCCCAAAATCTAGTACTCTAGGACCTTAAACAAAAAAGCTGTGGAGCACTGTCTTTCTTCTAAAAATGTCCTGACTATAAGAAAAACAGATGTCAGAGTATAGATTTGAAATGCACAGTAGCACAGGGAAATGAGGGGGAACAGATGCACTTGGAGGAAAGATATGGAAGGCTCCAACCGATGAGCATTCTGACACGAGGGGAATTATTTACCTTTATGTTTTTGACTTTTGTATTTGACTTTATTTTTTAAGACTATATAGAGCTTGTTATTGGAACAAGCCACCATACATATGTATATGCCAAAATGTTTTAATTCTGTATCATTACCTGCCAGTTTTGTACTTGAAAGTTTTAATATACTATGCTTGGGCCCAAGTTGCTTTATGAAAAGTATACAATTTGTAAAAATTACAAAACTAAACATGTCTTCTTCAAGGTCAGTGTGGTGACTCAAATCATCATGTTTAGCTGTTTAATCTCCCCAAAATAGCCATATTTGAGTCTCCCTTAAACCACCCTTGCTTTTAAAAGGCATTTTAGAGCTCAAAGAGGAGTTCCCACTAGAGGGCACTCAAACCATTTTAGTATCTGACCATAAAATAATGCTTTAATTTAGAGACACACTTTCATAGAATTTTTTTAAATGAAAAAAGATAGGGACAGTTGTTCATGCTATTTAACTTCATCAGCAAGTTTTCTTGCAGTTAACCAAAGTGAAGACTTATGCTTCATGTCTCTTCCCCCTTTTGCTTTTTATAGAAGTGTCTTTTCCCTGTAGATAAAATTAAAATGATACATCTCAGTGAAGGAGAATAAAATTATTCTTGTGGTGGCTGCTGTTGCTCCACCCACCAACACATACTCTGATCATGTTAGTTCTAATGTAATACATGAAGAACTGGGTGAACTCAACTTGCTCCTAGATTTTTAAAAATAAGAATAGTTTTTTTTTTTTTTTTTTTTTTTGTGGAGACAGAGTCTTGCTCTGTTGCCCTGGCTAGAATGCAGTAGCTCACTGAGACCTCAAACTCATGGGCTCAAGCGATCCCTGCCTCAGTCTCCCAAGTAGCTGGAACTACAGGTGTGTGCCACCATGTCTGGCTAGTTTTTCTGTTTTTAGTAGAGACAGAGTCTCGCTCTTGCTGGTCTTGAACTCCTGAGCTCAAGCGATCCTCTCATCTTGGCTTCTCAGAGTGAAGAACACATTTATTAATCACCTACAGTGTTCTCAAGCATTATACTATTAAGGGCTTTTAGGTGGTATGAAGGGATCAGAAGGTCTGTAAACTGAATCTGTGAATGTTATATGTTAACTTTAAATAACAACAATAGGTGAATGGCATTTCCCAATAGTTTACTAGTGAGGGTATTTAGCCCAGAAAAGGTGAGAAGAAAATGTATAAAGAGGACTGATCTGTTAAAAGGGGCAAGTTATAGGCCAGGCGTGGTGGCTCACGCCTATAATCCTAGCACTCTGGGAGGCCGAGGCGGATGGATAGCTCAAGGTCAGGAGTTCGAGACCAGCCTGAGCAAGAGTGAGACCCCGTCTCTACTATAAATAGAAAGAAATTAATTGGCCAACTAAAAATACATGGAAAAAATTAGCCGGGCATGGTGGCGCATGCCTGTAGTCCCAGCTACTCGGGAGGCTGAGGCAGAAGGATCGCTTGAGCCCAGGAGTTTGAGGTTGCTGTGAGCTAGGCTGATGCCATGGTACTCTACAGCCTGGGCAACAGAGTGAG